>JAOBRC010677230.1:0-10560 GCA_027575255.1 Scolionema suvaense | reverse complement strand
TTGATGGGAAATCCCATGTTTTGCTGTGCTCTATCATCTGTTAAAATATCATTTTTGACCAATGTTCCCCTTTAAAGATTTCTTCAACAGAACTAAATTTTGCCACAACGTTTTGATTGTAGAGTAACAATTTACGCACCAAATAGATTTAGAAAAGCTTCTTCCCCAAAAAAAGTTTGACACAACAATAAGTCGAAAACTGCAGATGCAGAGAAAGGGCCGAAATGGTGGACAACAGACCCGTGATTCTTCTGCAGTTCAAAATTTAGAATACTCAATGACAGAACGGATCACGGAGTGGTCACTTCGGTAACAATGTCTGTTTGCCGCTGTGTAGTCCTTAATATTAGGAGCAGTTAATAATTACGTACGTAATTATGATGCCAGTGAAATCTCCATAATGTTGTCTTTGTCAAGCAACTTCATTTGAGAACTTATTCCAGTGTTCTTGAAGTTTTTTCTTTGCTTTCTACTGCAGGTGCTGAGTACCAACGTGAGAAAAGCGTGCAGCAATATGGTTCAACTAGCAACTGTTTGATCCCTACTCTGAAAATGTTTGTGAAACCTATCGGAGAAGGTCAAAGGCGATTTCGAATGAGAATACTCGTTCATACTGGATGTTTTATCTTTCACGTTTATGGCGTTCTCTCATGCTGTAACTTTGGTACCATAAGCTTATATGGTATTCTTTGTATTCGTTTAAGGTTACGTTCTGTTTTTTATTAGCACAGGGCTGCGGGTCAGGGGAAACCTGAAAAATAGAGGTAATTTTAACAAACTTAAATGAGAAGGTCAGGGAAAGTCTTGAAAGTCAGGTCATGTCAGGGAAAACCTTAAAATTACTTCTATTTTAACTGCCTTGCGTATAAATACTTAAGAACTTGTTGAAGTCTGGTTGGGTAATCCTGTTGCTTTTGTTAGGTTGAGTTGCTATTCAGTCACTCATTTTCCCGCTGCAGTTGTTGATGTCATACTTATTGATACTCATTGCTTGTAGAACTAATATTGCATGGGCGGATCCGGAAAAAATTTTGAAGGGAGCATGTTCTAAAATAAGCTCTGTTACCATGCAATGACAGAGTGTTTTCTTTGTTGTAAACTCATGGTTCTAACGAGGTTTCCAGAATTTCCAGAATCTTCGCTTATTCGCATCCCTTGCCCATTTATCATGCGTCCAGAATTTGCCCATCATTACACTACCTTCCAGAAAAGAAGCTAAAACAAGGCGCACAAGTTGCTCTGTCATGCGTTCCGCTCACCCTTCAGCAACCCCAGCACGTTACGTCACAAGCCTTTGCTTGCTTATCCGCTACCCATTCCTGTTAGACTCATGCAAAATATAGGGGAGCTCAGTACATGTTTCTGACGTGGCTCAATACATTGCGCAAGAATGGGTAGCGATTTCAAATATTGAACCCGTTATCGTAAACCCTACAATGCAGCTTTGTTGAGATTTTGATTGTTCTGCGTTCACGTGATATGCCCTGGCCAATCAGAAGAAAGCATCATTGTTGATCCTGCAGCTGGGCCTTATGGTAGACCTGGAAACTGATGCTGACCGGATGCTCACATCGACGAAGCTAAGAAGGGCTATTGGAGCTTCCTGATAGCACCACTTTCTTGATAGGACTAGGACATCTGAGGGGAGCATCTGCTCCTGTCGCTCCCTCCCTGGATCCGCCCATGTATTGTTGCCTAACTCTGTTGCTCATAGTGCATATTGTCCATTTTACGCTTATAGTTCTTATTGTCCATTGTATTTTCCATTGTATGGTTTATTCATGATATCCACGTGTTACCTTGGGTATTACTTAGGGAGTGTGGAAATTGGAACTCTAATAGTCATTAGTTGTGCTGATTCCTCTTAATTTAGTGGAAATTCAAGGTTTATGTACCGTTTTTATATGAAGTCCGACTTGATATACGGCTGGTTTTGTCTTTATGAATCATTTAAGAATTGTGTGATTCGGAAGTGGACTTGTGCTCGCATGCTTGTCGTTGCTCTCAATTTGGCCATTTATATGAAGTTTCTAGCTGTCTTGATTGAGTAAGACATTTTGCCTCGTGTTTTCTGGTGTTGTGATTCAGTTTGTGTCGGTGTTTATGGCTGTCGCGTTCATATTTTTGTTGACAGATTTTTCTTTTATTCTTAGACATCAAGTATTTGCTTTATATGCGTGGGCTCTTCGTTAATTATTTTAGTCAGGAGTGCTTCGTGGAGACTTACTTGTTTTGTCGACTCTTTGACCAGTTCTTGTAGGAATTGTACTAGGTACAGAAGTACGTTTTGAACGCTCCCAGAAGTAATTTGCACGCATCAAAGTGTTTTATGTGCCCCAGTAAATCGAAAATGAGCCTCGGTGGGGCTCAACTTTTTGGCGATTCCAGCCTCAACTGGTGCTGATGCTTATATAAATCATCAATGAATTACCTAAATTGGTAAAACCAAGGTTTCATGTGAACGTGTCAGACTTTTGCGCAGTGTACACTCTCATCTTTACAGGAACTTTGAAATTTTTACGCTTTGAGCAAATCAGTAGCTGTTTATCACGAAAAGTTGAAGGAAAAGAAATTAATTGAGAGAATAACTGAAGCAGGAGTGGTGCTTAGACGGTGCTCAGGTATTTATATTTTATAAAATCGAAGCTGATGGGGTTCATAGCACTGGTGCTTATCAATGAAAAAGCGTCTAGAGGGGCACTGAGTCGCCATAATCGCAGCTATGTCTTACCGGAATGAAAACTTGAACGATTTGCATTAAAGACTATTTTTTTCTGCTATTGAGCTTTGGGAATCATCCTTGGTGCTCCATGATATCAGAAGGCACATTCATGCACAATAAACATAGATACGGGTAATGAGACCATACATTAATGACGTCTAAAAAATTGTTAGCGTTTTTGACTCCCCCCCTCGTCGGAATTTGTCTTGAAACACTCGACCCCTCCCCCTCTGGACGTCTAAATTTTACTCGATAATACTGATAGCTCCAATGCATGAGAAATTTGGAGACCAGGATCAGTGTGATTAATGTAATAGTCGCTGGTGCTGATGTAGACTTTCGGTCTGTCTCGTTTCATGGAATTGACCGAAGCAACAACGAGCAAATCATCTTGGATTATTTGTTCTGACAATCATTTTTCGGCATCAAACAAAGTGTGCAAAAGGACGTCTAAAATTGCGGCTACTCCCCCCCCTGCCCCCTTCTTCAAACGTCTAAAAAAATCTTAAATTTCTCATGCACCCCCTCCCGTCCTTGGCAGACGTCATTAATGTATCGTCCCTATCTGAAACAAACCTTGAACAATTTGCACTGGAATGTTTTCCTCGGTTGTCGATCCGAGGACATGATGTATAGAGGCGAACTTAGTCACTATGGGTGTGAATAACGCTTATCAGAATGAGTATTTGAGCAACTTGCACTGAAACTATTTTCTCCATTATCGACCCTCCGTTGCTATCCTTCGTGATACATCATTTATATAGCTCAACTCACACACTATAAGCGTAGCTCAAGCTTTCTGGAGCAAAATCTGTACGACTTGCACACTATTATCCCCCTCCCTTTATTGATGCCTGCAGCTCATTCTTGATGACCCATTAGGTATATATATAGGCGCACTTAGTCACTATCAGGGTAGCCGCAGCTAATTGGAATGAAAACTATTTGCTCCGGTATCCACTCCCGGAGCAAATGCTTGGTTAAACGTCGTTTATATAGCTCAAGTCACTCACTCTAAGCGTAGGTCTAGCTTTCAGATACAATGTTTGAACAATTTGCACTGAACTTGTTTTTGCTCCTATTATTCATGCCTGGGGGACATTCTTGATGACCCATGAGGTATAGAATCGCACTTACTCGCTATAAGGGCTGGCGTAGCTTATTGGAATGCAAACTTGAACGTTTTGCACTGAAAACGTTTTTCTCCGTTATCAACTCCCGGAGCTCATCCTTGGTGAAACATAATTTATTTAGCTCAAGTCACTCACTAGAAAGGTAATTCATGCTTTTGGATACGAAATTTGAACGATTTGCACACTGTTTCCCCCTCCCTTTATTGATGCCTGCAGCTCATTCTTGATGGCCCATGGGGTATAGAGGCGCGCTTAGAAACTATACGGGGAGGCGTGGCTTATTGGAATCAAAAGTTAAACGATTTGCACTAATAATGGTTTTCTCTTTGATCAACTCATGAAGCCCATCCTTAGTGAAGTATCATTTATGTAGCTCACGTCACTCACTATAAGCGTAGGTCAAGCTTTCTGATGCAAAGTTTGAGCGATTTGCACCGAACTGTTTTCTTCCGTTTTTTGATGCCCGCAGGTCATTCTTGATGACCCATGCGGCATAGAGAGGCACTTAGTCACTATAAGGGCAGGGTAGCTTATTGGAATGAAAATTTGAACGATTTACACTGCAACCTCTTCCTCTGTTATCAACTCCCAGAGCTCGTCCTTGGCTTTATTCATGCCTGCAATTCATTCTCGATGATCGATGATGCACTAAGGCGCATTGAGTCACTATAAGGGCAGGTGTGGCTTAGTGGAATGAAAATTAGAAAGATTTGCAATGAGGACTATTTTCTCCGTTATCAAAGCTTCGAGTTCATCCCTGGTTTTAGATAGCTAATACATTCCCTAATAGCGTAGTTCAAGCTTTCTAAAGCAAAACGTCAATGGGTTGCACTGAACTGCTTTCTTCCGTTTATTGAGGTTTGGAAGTCTTTCTTGACGAGCCATGAGGTATAGAGAGGCACTGAGATTATTTTTTCCGTTTTTGACTGTGGTGATCTGCTGTCTTGGATGATATGTTCAGCGAAAAAGCCTTTTTTCAGTCACAATCAAAAACAGGCGTTCTACAACTTCGTATTCCAAAGGCACTTTGAATTACAAACGCTTTAAGAAGTTTTCCCCATGTCTAGCAACTGCTGTCTGCAGTCTCAGTGCTGTTTCTAGTAATTTTTGCTAGTGGATCAAAATCCATGCCCTTTGTTCTCTAAATTACCTGAATAATTGAGCAATTTCAAGCCACGGCCCAAAACAAGCCCTACCACACCCTGTGGATACATTGAAAATGCTAGAAGATGATTTTACGAAACTCAGAAATAGCAAGTCTCTCACGCAAAATGAACACTCTCGCCACCCGCCACCCTCCCGCGGTGCTTCTTTGCTGGGTACTTGTCGACATGTTCTCGCTTATTCGTGGAACGGAACATTGCAAAAATGCATCTGTGTGCCAATAAATTTCGATCGGCATTGTTGAATTGAGAAACAATGGATAAAGAATCAAACATTAGATTTTAATTAGATGTACGATTTGTGGATTGGGTTTTGTGGCCCGGTCACTAGCTTGCACATACTTGTAACGGACATTGAGCCGCCATTACCGCCATTACGAAAAGCGAAGAATTGAGTGCAGTCGCTCGTCTGCCCTTGTGCTTGGGCGACTGCAATTTATTTATATAATATATTTTAAGTTAGGCGATAAAGTTTGAGAAAAAGGGAAAGAAGAGGATATTTTTCAACTATTCCGGTATGGTTTCGTGCTATATCATATGTGGTCAGCTACCTACTGACATTTGCTATCGCTAGGCATGCGGCATTTCAAATGTGAGAGCAAGGACTTGTCTGACTGTCTGAGTTAGCTAGGCCTAGGTAGCTGCTGAAATGTGAGATTATGGAACGATGGACATGAATCTATAGGTTACTATTATCTACAATCTAATTCAGTAGGTTTACACCTCTAGGAAAATTAATTTTCTCTCCTTTCTAAGCTCGATGAGCTAGCTAGCTAGCTATGCCAATACCTTATGCTGTATGCTTACTAGCCCCTCCTGTCTATAGCTGATGCTGTGCTTTGGTGGTCGAGGGCCGGTTGTAGCTACCTATCTAGCACTGTTGCAGGTGGGTGGGGATTTGGAGTTCTGAATTACATTCGTTTTCCAAAATCATTTTTCAGTTGCATTTTTTAAAGGCCTGAGTGGCTAGTCTACCTATGCTGAAAAGTGAGGTGTGTCGAGCATAGCATAGGCTGGAGTTCGACTTACTTTACCTTGACCTTGACCTTTCTTTAAGCTTTCAGAAATCTTGTTGGATAGGTATATTGCTACCTGTCCCATTATTTGTGAGTGTCCTGAATGGTGCAGCTTCTGACTTTAAAAAGCAATCTCTGGGCATAGCTGGCAGCTTCCTGAGTTGACTGCGCATGCTGCTCCAGGTCTTGCATTATCCGTTGCCACAATACAAGCGATGGATAAGCTGACTGAGTGCTTTTCCATCTGTGCACTCAGCAGGCAGGTGTGGCATGCCGATGAGGCCTAATCAGGCCGAAACGCGTCCATGCCTCCTTTCCAGCCCTTTCAATGATCGTTTCGTGACAAAGGTGCATGAGTTGGTAAGCAAGCAAGCATTTTTTATGTGTGTAGGTGAGGAAGAAAACATGGAAGAAACGAGTCACTGGTAATGCAATTACAGAGTATTACATGCAATGCTTTTGGTTAGGACCTACCACTGTGAACATGAAAATAGTTATTTTGGTATTATTTTCGTCAGTTAACGTTTAGTTTCGTTACTATCCATTACATTTCATGGCTTTTCGTTACTTCTAGTTAGTTTTAGTTCAGCTAAGATGTAGTAACGAAAACTAATGCGAAGTAACGCTTCAAATAGTTACTTTTCGTTATTCTGCATTACCAAGATGAAGCAGACTATGCTGTCACGAAAACTAACATCAGGTAACGATTCAAATCGTTGTTTACCGTTGCACTGCATTATAATGCATTACTAACATCCTGCAGTTTACGATGTCACGAAAACTAACGTCAGGTTACGAATGAAAACGTTATTTACCATTATACTGCGCGAACATGCGTCGCCAAGGTGTGGCTATGAATAATACCATGAAAAGTAACGAAGTATAACATTTACAGCCGTTGCGTTTCGTTATTTTCCGGTACCAATTTTTTTCTAACGTGGTATCAAGGAACTTCAAGTCTATTTCCTTGGTAGTACGAAGCAACGGCCAAACTATCAATAATGGATACGATCGTTTCATTTACTTCAGGTCATACTGTTTGCAGAAAAATTAAATAACATTTTACATGCATTAGCAAACAAACTACTACAAATGAGTGAAATGTTCAAAGTAAAATTGTGGAAAAATTAAGTACTAGATAGGTCCTTTGCTTTTTAATTTAGAAAAACATTTGTCCATTCGGCTAGTCCCTGTTTTCGTGAGTTCGAATAGTGTGAATTAACGTACAAAAGGAAAATAAATGCATCTAGGCGTGTGTTAAAGACTGGAGAGCATTTTTCCCTTTCCAACCTAGAACCTACGATTTACAGTACAGCAAAACAAGCAAAACTAAGTCAGGATCAGATGCTGTTCCTTAGCTTTTCTGATGCCTCAGTCTCCAACCACTATTTAACAGCCTCCTCGAATGGATGCCTCCTGTCTAGAGGGGCTTATATTAAAGGAAAATTAATTAACACATCTAAAACTACCACTACTACTGCGTTATTGTGTTTTCAGTTTTGTGGATTTCTATTTTGTATAAGAATATAGAAACATGGAAAAGATGTTGACGATGATATTGAAATATAATCTTGTGAATATATTCATGATGTGTTAAGTTTAAAAAATTACGAAATACAGTTTGTATAGTCTGTATAATTTTTGGTTTGTTTATTTTTCACTTACAATCAAACCTTCTGAGATGTTAATGTCCTTTCTTATGTAGTCCTCAGAATTCTTGATGGCATTGTAATTGCTGTCGTGAGCCAGTTTCCCGACGACAAAAAAGACGCCATCAATACACCTCACAGCTTGCCTTCCATACACAACCAAGCATCTGACTTCGTACATCAGGGTATGGTAAATTAGGAGCCAGAACTAAGCTGTATGGAGAAAAATATCCCTTGCTTGCTTCTGCCAAGCTGCCTGGGGGTGTTTAGTTACACAAAATCTGACACTCGCCTGCCATCACACATTTCAAATCACTGTCTTTCATTTAATTTATGTTGTTAGATTAAATGTAAGTTACAATGGATATATCTTCTCTTAGCTTTTACAGTGCAACACTCAAAATAAAACTCTTCTTTTTTTGGTACATACTCATTTAAATCCACAGCAATTTCCATAAACAGCAGTTCTCTTGTGGTGTAATACATTGCACACATTTCTCTTAGGTGCCTGTGACACTCATTGCACTGCAGCTTTTTTCGCTAGTAAGAACTGCTCTGCTAATGTTGTCCATGGCCACTTGACCTGAAGGAGGCATTGTTTTTTATTCTTATAAATGGCCAATGATCTTTGTTTAACCTTCGCTGCGGCTGGTAACCATTTTTGGTTTACATACGGTAAGTGGCAGTTCTGCCATACCTGATGAAATATTGTAAGACCGGGCTAGATGACCAGACGCTGGTCTGACAGGACCATCTCAGAATTTTTGAACCCTGGACCGATGGGGAAATGCTGCCAATTGCTGCATATATGATGATATAACTGATTACCATTCCTTTCTGTCGCTTTTTTTTTTAATTCTAAGGACTGTTTATGATAAAATAGTGTCTTGTTTACATTTTCTTTTACTATGTGTCTGCTCCAAGATCAGAGAAATTTGTTTGTCTGCTCCTGTTCTAAATCGAACCATTCTGCACTAGTGCTTATAGTTTTTTCTACATACAGTTTAGGTCACAGTTAGTTGTATGCATTTTTCTGTGCCTGATAGCTCTATCAGCGTCCAGGGTTTATTGTGGGTGCCTTGCTTATACTCCAGTTCTTGCATTGTCGGTTGTTACAAGCAATGGATAAGCTGCCTGGATGTCGTTCCATTTTGTATTCAGCAGCAGTGTGGCATGCTTATGGGAACTCGTCAGGCCAAAATATGCCCTGCATTTTTCCTGTTCAGCCATTTCAGTGACAGTTCCTCACAATACATGAGCTGCTCAGCAAGCATGCATTGCATTGCATTTTTTATGTATTTAACAATGTTCAATAGTTTTGTGTTTTGCGACAGCGCCCGCATCTTCCTTGAAGGGCTGCATCTTGCTTCTTTATGCTCTGTTTGCTGCGTCGTAGCAATTATTTTCGTTATTGTTTACTTGCAGACGACCCAATTGCAGATGCACTAAACGTTCTTGTCTGTGTCTGAGTGCAGAGATTCCTGCAGCTTGCTACGTACCTAATCACGTAATTCCATGAAGCTTCGCCTACTGTAGCAGCAATCCTTATCTCTGTTTACCATTCGGCATTCGTTAATGGCAACCAATCTTGACCCTGTTGTACTTACAACAGTCTTTGTTTTCTTCAATCATGACGCTAGAATGTTAATGGTCTTATGCCGATTTCAAAACGTTTTCTGCCATCTGCTTCAGATACGCTGCAGTTCTGAGAAGAAGACATCCAAAGAGGTAGATTTAGTTCGTGCTCAAACGTAGCAGATATGATTGTTCACGTACAGTTTGTAAAAATCGAAAAGGGCTGTACATCCATTTGTAAGTGAGAACTAGGGGAAGAATTAGCTGCCACATCTACAAAAATGGCATTGGTAAACCGCATGCGCATCTTACCTTTAGTCATTTTACGCAATACATAAAATCAACTTTCAATTGCCTCATGTGCTACAGAATTGATTCGCGCCACACAGCGAATCGTTGAAATGGGCTCCGTTGCTAGGAAGTCACTTCGTGTAGGGTTTTCTTTGTTTCATGCTCGTAAAACAACAGCGTTCTGGCAACATTACTATGGTCACCAGGCGTCCTTTACCCTGAGCAACTGACCTTAAGGCCTGGGCATGAGATTGTTGTGCAACTGTTCTCTGAGCTTCTTGCTAGTTCAGAAGTTCCTGGTCGTTGCGACCGATTTCCTCTTCTCATGTGAAACTGTTTAGGAGAACATTGTCGGCATTGCTACAAAGAGTTATCAGTAAATACAAAGTGGTAAAGTATAGGAAATGATTCGATATTTCTTCATTGTTGTACCACCAATAGATACGAGTTTTGTAAGTCCATAGTGACGATTAAACACATTGACACGAGAGGGCATCTGATCGGGAACATTCTACACATGTGTCCAAGGGGAAGAGATTTCGTTATGGAAAGTTGAAGTGGAATTTGCAAAGAATCAGGAGTGTGTATCTATCAAACATGAAAATGTTTTGGGAAGGACAAGAGAGTGTTGTCAGATATTTTCTGTTACATTATTGCATGTCATTGGATATGAAAGTGAGAGAATTTTACCACACATTTTTCATGCTGGATCCTTCTATAGGAGAAGCAAGTATACTTGCAGCTTTTTGTAGTCGTACTTCTGATGGCCATAGTGTGAACCCCCCCTTTTTATAAACGGGATGGTGGACTTTCCAAAAAATTGCAAAAAGGGGGGAAGGGGATGAAAATTTTTGTGTAGAAAGGGTGGGGATGAGCAAAAGGGAGGGGATAAGGAAAAAACGGTGGGGATGATTGCTAAACAAGAAGTGGTTGCAGTGTTATCCTCGAGCTAGATTTTGGTAATAAGACAATCACCTGATTAGTGTTATGATGTGGTATAATTTATCATTT
>JAOBRC010677119.1:0-10560 GCA_027575255.1 Scolionema suvaense | reverse complement strand
AGTGAAGAGAAAACGGTTTATTACAGAAGAAAATATCTAAATAAATTACAGAAGAAAAATCAAACATAAACATATCACAAGTCAATTAACAATTTTTCGAACAATTAAGACATCATCATCCTGTTCAATTTGAAAACCAAAACTTTGAAAAAATGAATGCAAAATGTTTCGAATCTGTTCCACTTGGCCAAAATTCCGACCATCACCATCCAAGTGTTTAAAGGCAGGGTTGAAAACATCAGACAGAAACCCATGTTCAAGGTAGTATCGTGAATCATCAGATTTTCGTCCAACAGGACAACATCCGTCCTCACATCCAATTCGACAACATCCAAGAGAAGTCTTCACAACATGTCCAAATTTAACGTCATCCAAATCGGAACAAATGATCACTGGATCATCATCACAATGCATCAAATGTTGTAAAAATTGGAGGAACGGTAAAATCATTCGTCTCACTGTGAAGTTCAACTGGTAGTTCAAATGAGAAAGGACATTCGTGGTTCCCACAGACTCCATATGGGAAAACACTAAATCAACACTAAATCATAAAAAGAAACAAAAACATGTCACAATCAATGCAGGAACAAAATCATTCAACCCAACAGATTTCACATACGCAAAAATTTAAATGTCATATCCAACAAACACATCAAACAATAGTCAAAAATACTAACAACTCTTGGAAATCGTAACAAATCCCATATTATTGGATAGCGAAAAATGTCGACCATCCAAGAAAAAGCAACACAAGTCTTTCACTCGATCGTGACGAGGATGCAAATGATCATTGAGGAAAATGTCAAACAGAAACGAACATTCCAAATAGATGTAATCATCCTCGTCATGTAAGCCATAAGTAAACAAACCATCAGGCGTTTGAGCAAGATATCCATCAAAGACGTTAAAGGAGGAACACACTCGAACAGTTCCAGAAACATGTTTGAACACATTTTCCAATGTCACAACAAAATCCCTCAAAAGTCTTTGCACCAAAAAGTTCAATTCAACATCCAGATCATGCATTCGTTCAACATGTGGACAAGCCATTCCAATAGTCTTACACTATAAAATATAAAAAGAGTGAAAACAGACAACAAAACACATCATCAAACACTAGTAGGTAAGGTATGAACAAAAACCCTAATGTCAGTGTCTTCGAATGTGGAGATCAAAACATTTTCCACATCCGACCAGTCGATCTCAGTCCAACCATAACTCTGTTGACCGATTGTCAATCGTTTCACGTCATGATTCAAACAATGTTGTTTAACAGATTGCAGACAACGTTCAAAGTCTGTCAACTTAGCAATATCAGAACTGTACATTTTGGTAACCATGTAATGCACGTATCGATCACCAATATGTAAAACGGCACATTCCCCCACACCAATGTTGACTGGACTCATTTCAGTTTCCTCATATCGACGGAACTGGGCCAAAAATCCATGTTTCGCTCGCAAGTCTCTATCATAATCGATGGGAATCAATCGACTATTCAAAAAATACTGATCCGATCCACGAATAGTGTGAGATGCCAAAGGGATGGGTCCAGAAACGTGTTTCACAACAACATTTTCACACAAACCAGATGCCATATTGTATCTAGAAATCTAAAAATCATAAAAGTATTCCTTAGCAACCATCACAGCAACAAAAACTGACCAAACAACAGAAGAAATTCACAAAAACATTGTATTCCACAACATGTTTCGTCACGCACACAAATGAAAAAGGTCACAATAATGTATAAACACTGAATCGAACATCAGTTTCCCGAAATGTTTGTCCAAGAAGGGTTAACAAGTAACACCAAATCATCTTTTCCAATTCACAATCAAGTCTTGGAAGAGCAACCTTTGAAACTCCATTCTTCAAACAAAGTTCTTTCAAGTTCAAAAGACAACGTTTCAAGTCTTTCAAAGAAGGTTGCTCTGTACGTCTTTCAGAAGCAATCAGATAGAAAACGTATCGATCATCATCAATCTTTACAACGGCACATTGTCCAACATCTAAATCGGGTTCAGAAAGTTGTCCAAATTTTCGTCGAAATTCAGAGGCAATTCCACAATCCATTTCCAAATCTTTACTCACACAAGTCATAAAACTGTAGGTACCATCATTGAACAATTCATTCACGTCACCATCGACCCAAACAAAATGTTTCCAGACAAGTTGCACACCATCAATAACAATCGACATGATAAATAGCTGTTTTCTTAGTCAGATAAAAATACATTTCATCATCAACCAATAGATTGAACAATAACAGTAATTTGCATATCACATCCAGCAAACACGTCAAACAAAATCTTCTTGAACTCGTCCAAAGTTAGGTACTTGGACATCCAAATGTAAGTGAATCCAAGAGCAGCAATTTTCATCATTTGACAATGTTTTTTAACAACATGTAGTGATCGTTTGTAAGCTTCCAAATCAATTGGAAAATAATGAGAATGCCTTACAACCATATCATAACGAAACTGTGAACCAAACTTTCTCACAGTCACATCACCAATAGACGCACGAACTTTTATCACATTCGATTCATTTCCACGGTCGAAATCAAGATGAAACAGATGTTTAATCGGTGACGAAACGTTTGTATCAACCTTGAACAATCTTGTCACATGTTTTTGACAAATGTCAGCAGCCAAACTCATATTAGGATCATCCAAATTACCACGGTCCACACATGTTATGAACGAATCCATGTTCAATCTATCAATCATACAAAATAAGCAAAACAAGGTTATTAGTGAATTTTCAAAACAGTTACAATCATACATATCAAGCAAAACAAAGTTATTGTTGAACTTTCGAAACAGTTACAATATCATCAACATTTGAAATTGTTAAACCAAAACTTCCAAACAATAAATGAAGAATGTTCTGAATCTCTTCCATTCGATTTTCATCGGTTTCCTCGATTCGTCCTTCATCATCCCATTTTCGAACTGAATTCATGAAAACGTCATGAATGAAACCGTTTTTGACAAACACATTCGAAGTGCCAAATGCCTGTCCAACCAGACAGAATCCATTTGTGCTTCGCACAGGCAAAACCATTTTTCCTTGACACACGTGTTCCAAATTGGCACAAATCGTAACACTTTCAATATCATCTTGCATAACTTCCACCAACATTTCCAGAAAACCATATGTCAATCGCCTCACCAAAAAATTCAGTTGATCACGTAAACGAATAATGGTGTTATCGTCATTTCGACATTCCATGATTGCAATCTAAGAATTCTTTAAAAAACATGAAATACATAATTAAAAACAATCATCAAACATATTTCGAGCAAGTCAACAAGACATGATACAAAACAATTTTACAATTGGTTCGATCGTGAAATGATAGTCATCCCTTCAGATTTCACAATCGTCAATCCTGTTGAACCAAAAAAGACTTTGCACCGTCTTTTCAAACATTTGAATCTTTCCATCTTTTTCAAGATCACAACACCTGGGACGACTGAACAGTTCCGTCGACAATGTCGAATCTCTTCAGACATGAAAATGTCATGCAGGAAACTGCATGCCAAATGAACAAATTCATCAGTGTCATTCACCCCAAATGTAAACAATCCATTTTCCGTATGTTTCAACTCTCCATCAAAGTCGTCCAAAGTGTCATGTAGACGAATCGTTGAATCGGGATACAGTTTCATAACGGCACATACCACACATAAAAACCGTTCCAATGTCCGTTTCAAAATGAAATCCAATTCATCATCCATCTCACGTAACAGTTCCTGATCATCGTTGCAAGGTTGATCCATCTTTTCACAACTGATTTAAGCTGAGAACATAAACAGAACACATCAAATAACAAATTTCAAACAAAAAATTCAACACATCATTTCCATTCGTACACACAAATTCGAATACATGTATCACCAAAGATGCGGTTCAAAATTTCCTCAACATCCGCCCAAGTCAATTCATCCAGTCCACACCCAATTTTCGGCATGCTCACGCGCTTCACATCATTTTCTAGACAATGCGCTTTCATCGATTGAAGACTTCTTTCCAAATCAGCCAGGGTTGGCTTGTCAGTGCATCTTTCCTTCGTGACAAGGTAATACATGAATCTCTCACCCATTTTCAGAACCGCACACTGACCAACAGGAATGCATTGTTCAACAAGTTCATTAACACGTCCAAATTTTGTTCGGAAACGAACCGCAATTCCCCGATTCATTCTCAAATCCCTACTGACACAGTGTGCCAAACTGTTTTCTTCATCAGAAAATAAATCACCAGTTCTTTTTTCGATTGGAATGAAATACTCATTCACTATCCGTCGACTCGCAATACGAGCAGAATTCATATCCATAGGATTTCGATCTTCAATATCATCTACCACAGATGCCATACTGTTTCACACAATGAAAGCTAAACGATATAATTACAATGCAGCAAAAACAGTCACAGTCAAAACCTGAACAATTTTGATCAACCTTTTCCACAATTTCGAATGATGCTTGTGATTCGATACACACAAGTTTAACAAGGCATTAAAATTTCGATCACTCAAATGCGGTTTCAGTTCGTACAACTTGTTCAAAACATTTTCCAACGATTCAATGTGAGAGCAACAACCATCAACCTCATCAAAATCCAAAAGTTCAAGATCGTCAATTGTGATCAATTCTCGATCATTTCGAATTGAATCAACCAATTCACACACGGTAGACATGATGAATACAGACACAGGGTACAAAAACACACTTCAATTTATATATGTTCGACAAACGAAAAAGATGACAAACTGTTCACCAATCTCTTTCAAAATGTGAAACGATAGTCGAACACTTCACACGTACAATATCGTTAAAAAACGAATACAAATCAATCAAGTTCCATTCCATCGAATGTTCAAGTATTGAAATTTCCAAACAACTTTTTCCATCATATGTCGTCAATACTGTATTGTATTTAATCTTCACATCGTTTTCAACACAAACCTGTGGTAACTGAGCCACAACACCTTGATCATTTTCCAGAAAACTATGCATCAAAATCTTCGAAAACATGTTAAAGTACCATTTTCGAATGTTCGACGATAGAGACAAGACAAAGGAAATTTTGGTGAATCCAGAAAAGATGTTGTAAATCAATATATCAACGTCGCCCAAACGCGACACCAACAATTCCATCTGTCTCTTAAGAAACGGACACGTCGTTAGAGACTCATCAACGACAATGTAAATCGGCATCATATCAATCCCATAAACGCGTAAACTTAAACATTTCGAAAGTTCCAATTCCATCATTCGACTTCCAACAAACGGTGTCGTCTCAAGATGTTTGTAAGTCGACATCAATAGTCCACCAAATCGGTATTGTTCATAGATGTCTTTCACATTCAAACGACAGAAATGTTCATCATAACTAAAACGTTCCATCATCGATAGCTGAAACGATTTGAAGAATGTACAGAAAATGTCTAGTCACAATATCAATAAGTTCATGATCAGTACCGGGGGCATGAAGCAGATCGAACCATGTTCGATCATTGATAAATGAAATTTCCAAACCATAATAATGTTGCGCCTTGTTCAATAACGAAGGTATATACACACCACAGTGATACTTTTTACCACATTTTTTGGAAAACACTACTTCATAATCAAAAATGGAGAGAACTTTAGCAAGATGTGCTTGACTGCATGGAATCAACGTGCAGAATCGACTTAAACCATGCTTGTCTCTTCCAACGGAACATGCGATTCCACTAACAAACATATCGTCACTGAAGTCCTTCTTTTCCAACACATTGTCCACCACACTTGGTTTGCAGAGACACTCGCCCATTGTCTAAGCATGAAATGTAAATGGAATGAAGAAAATCATACAAGTTCGAGATGTTACAACAGGTGAATATCAAATTAACTAAACGACACCATGTTTTATAGGTGGTCGTCCTCGAATGTCCTTCAATTCTTCGAAAATATTTGAACTTGCGTCTCAGCGTAATATCCAAACGACCATATTGACAAAGGAGTTGACGCAAAGTGTGCAAAATCGTTTCAATCAATTGAGAGAACCCCATCGAAATCAGTTTCATCATACACGTTTCAATTTGCGAACATACACCCATCGATTTCATTCGATCCATACTGCAAAAAACAATACCGTCAACAATATATTCTTCAATCGAAAATTTACCGAAAAAGCAGTGAACACAACACATCAAAAATATCATACAAAACATTACAAGTTCCATACACATTCATTAACAAACCCACATCAGACGGAAAACAGACGATTGAAAACAGTTTCTCCTGATCAGTTTTCGGATCACGCAATGTAAACGCAAAAGTATGGGGAACACGTTCGATTGTCATAAACGAACTTCCAACGGCAAAGGGATGATAGAAGACAATGTTAAGCGAATGGAGGAGTTCACCGAACCATTCGAGATCGTCATCACGACAATTTCTTTTCCAAAGTTGAAAACAGATCAGAGTCATATTTTCATCAAAAGTAAACGAAACACAATTGTGCAAAATCGAATTCAGTCGGTCCAAAGTGAAACGATTGTTCATCAACAAGAAACATGTTGCACCGTTTAAACGATTGGCATACACACCATCGTCGTCCGTTGGAACGAAATCAATGTTTCGAAGAGCTGTAAACGAAAACGATTTCAGTCCATGACGTTCAAACACGGGAAAATGAACGCGAATCATGTCATCCACAAACCAAACGTTATTCGAACAAACATGTAGCCAATAAAAAAGAAATGTATCCGTTTGTACACCACCTCCATTCTCAACAAAATTTCAATCACAACTGACACAAATAGTGACAAGCTTCAACATTTATAGATGAAAACACGTGTCACATCGTTGTACAAAAATGTAATGCAATGAAACATTTCAATTCATGTTCCAACGAGTAAAGAGTGTCACCCAAATTGACAATCGACGAAAAACAATATCCAACAAATTTTACCAATCCCCTTTCCATGTCCTGTTTCGAAAAGTTATCATTTTCATCAGACGGTAAAGCGTGCAACACCAACTTGATGCCACTCTGTATGTGACTCAAAACCAACTTCGCATACTGTGAGTCATGTCGAAACAGTTCCAAGTGCATCAACGGTACTCGAATAAACTGATTGTAGCGATCAAACATAGGTGAACGTTGCATAGTCAAGAGATACGTCAAAAACAAACTGATTCGCTTCTTTGATCGAAAACCTTTCCAGAATTTGACACGGTCGACAAAACGAATGGAAGAGTCAACATTGAGTGGTCCATCCAAATGTCGGAGGACACAATTCAACGAGCGATTGAAAACAAATCGTTCAACACAGACGAACGGTAGCAAATGTCTCTTCCAGAATGTTTTCACTTTGGCAATGTGTTTGTGAGGAATGACATTGTTCATTACACCTTGATGTTCATCATTGATTGACACAGATGTGCAAACGTCAACCAAACTGTGAAAACGTTTGACATATTGTGTAAAGTCACTGTCACCGTCAAAGTCTGTATTCAATGGAACATCATTCAAACCAGACCAAACTTTTTCAATGGTTTGTGAAAAATCAATCGTGAAACACTGTCCTCCCTCGTCAAAAAGAGAGAATTTTGTCGACAAAGACTTGACAAACGAAAAATGTTTATCCTTTTCAACATTTCTCATCAGACAAAACCAGAAAGTGGTATCATGCAAGGACTTTAGTGACACACATCTTCGTTCCAAGTCAAAGTCACAAAACACAAAATCTCGTATCCAACTATCCATCTTCGTATATCCTCTTCAACACACTAAAAGCAAATGAAATACACGATACAAACTGCACACATTTACACCCACTTTTATAATGTGAAATATCAAAAACATTTCTGAAACGTTCATAGTCCATGCAAGGTGTCGGACCGAGAAACTGTTGTCGAACGAAATCCAAGTGTGTCGACGAAAGATGGTAGGTCACTTCAAACCCTCCAACACAAGCCATACTATCGTCATCGACAATGAAGAAACGTTCGGTGAAGTAGTGAGCGTCTAGTTCATCATCTCGATGCAAAAGCAAGAACGACTGATCAACGTGCAACATATGTAAACAGTTCAAACCGTCGACAACGGCGAAACGATGATACAACAGCAACACGGATGGTAAATTTTTAAACTCATCGTCGTGGTGAAAGTTTTGAAACACATGATGAACACACATTCTGGTGTCACACTTTGTTCGTCGTTGCAACGGTGACTTGACAATGTCATGATCAATGACGAACGGTGCTGTTTCACCAAAGCAAGAAGCAACCATATCGACATCTGAATATTGCTGTTTCGGTGGACAACCGGAACTGGACCAGAAACCATGTCTGAACGATGGCATGATTAAGGTCAGCGTGATCTTCCGAAGTACATCATCCTCATT
The DNA here is from genome assembly GCA_027575255.1 of Scolionema suvaense. Taxonomy (NCBI): domain Eukaryota; kingdom Metazoa; phylum Cnidaria; class Hydrozoa; order Limnomedusae; family Olindiidae; genus Scolionema; species Scolionema suvaense. The sequence continues at coordinate 2,153 of JAOBRC010677119.1, read as the reverse complement.
GAATGGAAGACTCGAACACGATTTGTCTAAACCGTTCAAGAATGCGATAGACCAATCGGAATAGGTCATCAATCGTTCGTCAAACAAGTCATGGAAGCGATCAAAACAATCGGGTAACGGTTGACACAATTTCCACGCACTCGTCGATCGCGTCGGATAGACGATGAACGACTTCTGAGCCGACGGACAGCAACGTAGTTGAATGCGCACCGGAAAAATTTGCTGATATCCAATCTTTCCAAACTCATTGCACAAGTCAAAGGCAAAGATGTAGAACAGTGCTGCCGAATACATGGAACGCGTATTCCACATGTCAAACAACAGTCCACGTTTCGAAAAGAAACATTGCTTGTTCAAGAAGAAACCAGCCGTAAATAGAAGACGCAATTCTTCGACGAGGAAAGGAAAGAATCGGTACAATTTGACAGTGTGGGACAAGCGTTCGAAAAAGTCAATGATCGTGCGGAACGGGAAGACGACACTGAATTCTCCCAGTCGAATCATTCGTCCAGACTCACTATTCGTCGACAAAAATTTGTAACACGGACATGGATGAGTCAAACATTCATCACGGGATATGCACATTTCCAAGTTGCTGAAATGATTGAAACCAGCGGCATAAAACATTTCGTTGATACCGGGTTTGCTTCCTTCTCGACAATTGAAGCGGACCAAATGTCGTTTCAATGCATGAACATCTTGCACATGACACGATATCAAAGAGACTGCACCAACAACGTCAGGCGAAGGTGTCAAATGAATTGGAAACGTCCCATCATCGTCATAGAATCGCACATCACAAGCCCATCCTTGTAAAAAGTCATTTCGATAGGGAATGAAGGCATGTTTGACATTGGGAGGTAGACATTTTGCGTGATACACAGCAGTGTGCATCAATTCCAATCCAAAGATGTTCGCCTGCCCACCACCGACACGATACAGACCAACATTTCGTCGAACAAACGAAGGCGAAGTGCAGAACGAGAGGGGACGGTAGGAATGGAACAAATCGAAACCCAACAAATCCAGACACTGGACAGGACAATCCACATCAAAATACACGTCGGCAAAACGTCGCACAGCCAAACTCTCCAATCGACTGACTCGACAACCCAGTCGTTCTTGTTTCTCCCCAAACACACTTTCCAGACAATTCGTTGGTGGCACATCATCCAACAAGGTATCGGTGAAATCAAGCATACGTTGTGTCGTTGCTACACATTGCATGGTGGAAAATGTGGATTGCACTTCACGTTCCATGTCGGTTTCCAATCCCAGAAACTTGTACGCGTCGGTGCTTCGTCTCATTGGCGTATGATGATTTCGCCCCGAACGAATGGCGCGAAACAAACCACGTTTCGAATAATCAGCCGATGTCACAATCTGATAGGGTAGCGCATCGTTTCGGAATCCTTCCGAAAGGAGAAACGACGATCCGTTCAGAAGCGAAGCAACAAGCGGAACACATCGTTGATCAAAAGTCACTGACATGTGTTTCAAAGAGGACTGTACAGTCACCCGACCAATATTCGAGCGTGCGTTGCATGGTGACATGTGTCGTTTGCTAACCAAACCAAACTTGTTGCTGACGTGAAACAATCGAATACTGGGTCGAAAACAAGTCACCAGTCCATTCTTACAAAAGTAACACTGACACTCAACTTTGCAGACAGTGTCATGCTCCAAAAAACAATACCAGTAATACCTAGCGTAGACGGCATGCAATGGAATATTGAAACGGTTTGTGCCACGTCGACGACAATGATAGACACCGTTCTCATACCCACATCCAATCCGTTCAGGACACGCACATTTCAAATTTTTTCCATCGTCAAAACAAAAATCCACTCCAAAGAGAGGAACATGTAAACGACCACTGCAAGACGCATTAATCAAATGGATAAATTCCAAAGCAAAGTCCACACGTTCTCGATGAAGAGACGCTCGCAGTTGACGAAATCGTTTCTCCTTCTCACAGAAAATGCTCATTTCGAAAGAACACTTTCCCAGTCGTCTCCTTCCGGATAGAAAACGGAAAAGTCATTTATGCTTTCGTCCAACGACCTTTGGAGTTGTGCCAACAAGTCGGTAGTTTTTTGTACTCGCGCTTTCAACTTGCTAATTTTCAAGGCGCGATTCCGTTTCGTCTTTTG
>JAOBRC010677008.1:0-10561 GCA_027575255.1 Scolionema suvaense | reverse complement strand
ACTACTGCAACAGCAACTGTCAGAATGAAGCACTGGGAAGGGCGGCTGCGAATAAGTAGTGTAATTAAGCTGTAATGATCATGCGAGCAGGACGAGGAGGCTAGCAGCGACTGGATGCGTACCGCAAAAGAGCAATCAAGCAAGATGGTCTTAGCGCTAACTTGCATTTAACGTGTGCCGCCTTTAATTGCAAATAAGTTTGGATGAATGAAGTGCAAGTCAGGATGGAATACTGTTCACACATATTTAGAATGGGATTGAACAATAAAGCTTTTTCTTTGAGATGATGCATCGTTTTTCAAATTTAAGATTGAGTTTCAGAATACAATCTTAAGATTGAGTTTTGACTACCGTATACCGGTAGTCAATTAGTGCTTGGATAAATCCCTGGATGCTTCAGGTGATTTCCTTGTGTTTGTGGCTGTGACATATGATTTTCATCATACGTTTGAATCTTCGTCTGGGGGAAATGTGACTACAGTCTATGCTTTTACTGTGATTTGCAAACAGGGCTTGTGGCGATTGATTTTCTTGTCTTTTCTAAATTTTGCAGATTTTTGGTTGTTTTTAAATTTCGACAGGTTAAAATCTCAGCATACAACCAATTTTGGACAAGAAAGTTTTAGGCTAGCCCTTTTTTGTCAGAAATTTTTCGAATTTATTCTATACAAATTTATTTTCCTGGTACTTCTAAACATGAAATTATTTTTTGTGTATGCTACCTTGCATCCTAAGATAAATTTTATTTATGGTAACTTGTGAAAATGTTTATTGTTTATGACAAAATACATAGCTACAGATTATATTGGCCTAATTGGCTGGATGAAACACTGACAAAGTAAAAATTGTTGGCTGCTTCCAAAAAGAAGACAGGCATGTTATATCATCTGCTCATTTTCTACAGAGAAACAGAAATATATGAAAAGGAGACACTGTGCTCTCTTTCTAAGGCGCCCGCGTCTGAAATGGATCGAGGCACTCACAAGGTGGTGCGCCTGGGTGTGTTTTCCTCTGAAAAATTGCGCGTCTCAGACATAAGAGATCAATTGCTCCTATCTGGTGCATTAGTAATCCTACCAAACAATGCTGGGATTGTCCAACATTAAAACATAACTTCAAAGTATTCTCCCTACTCAAACACAACCTTTCCTTTGCTGACCATCATTGAAGCTTTTGCCACATGGGTCATTCTCGGTTACCATGCAAGTGGAAGCAAATGAGAAATCATTGCTGCTTTTCTTGTTCACGTCTTTGTTTCAATCACATAACTTTTGAACAATTGAAAATGCTATACTGCAATTATTGATCTCCAGGAAGGCCTTTGTTTTGCCTAGTAAACCTACAAATTCCTTCGCGGTATGAAAATAATGTTGAAAATTAGCCATTTTGGGATGTAAAGTTCCGCCCAAAGGCAGAACAAGATTTTTTCAAAATACTATTCATGGCTCACAACATATTTATAGTGTTTCCCCTAAGATTCATATCAAAATGTACAAGAAACCTATGAACCCTTCTTAAAATACTTTTAAAAATCCCTGAAAATGAACATTTTTGGCTGATAAATTATCTCCTGCAGTACAATCAAAAATCTCCGGTTTTATTTTGTTTCAATTACTGATTGCGACCTTCATACCTTCATACCGAACTTCAGAAAATCTGTGGAGCAATCATCCAGGAACAAGTGTTGGTGACGGACGAGTGGAAGGAGAGAAGGGCAGATGGGCTTCATTTTGTAGAGGGGCAATCATCCCAGGGAGCAATCCTCCAGGGAGAATTGTCCTGACACTGCACGATTCCTAGGGCACCCTGCTCCTTGAAAGCACTAAGGTAGCATAGTTAGCTAAGTAGGTGGCTGTTAACAATGTCTTCCGGCGGCTAGTGAGTACTCTCCTTGAAATCCCTGTAAGCATGGTTGATTTACTTCAGATTATCATTGTTTCCAGGCTGATGTGCTTGACATTAATGTGAGGACACTCGCTTTTGTTTGATTTTCTCTCACAGCAAGTACTTCTTGTATCTACTATGTACAAGAAATCTGTTTGCCACTATGCAGATATTGCATTTCATTATTATTTTCATATGCACCCAAGCTGGTACCAGTTCAGACTGGCACTTTGTAAGCCAACTTAGCAGAAAGGTTTGATGGGCAAAAAATTTGAAGAAAAATTATTTTTGTATACTAGGTCATTCAGGTCTCCTGACTTTTTAAGGGTCACAGAAAGTGCTTTGTGTAACATTAAACCTCACCTCCCAGTTTCTGTTTGGAATTGTTTCATTGATATCTTGTGACTCATTTCAAACTACATAGTGTTTTTTATCAATGGTTGCCAAAATTGATGACATCACATCTAAGACTAGTTTGCATCTTTTTTTGGAAAGATCAACAAGTTTCGGGTCATAACAGTAGTACTGTATATACAAGATTAAAACAAAAGCTTTCGGTTGGGGACCTACTTGGCTAAAACCTTTGTATTGCTAATTTAAGGGATGTTGTAATAGAGTACATTTGAACTGCATCATTCTTTTACAGTTCGCAGTAAACATTGCTGGGCTTGATCACTTGACTCTGCTTGCGCATGTAACTCGCTGGCACACCAAAACAGCTGAGCAATAATTCTTTGCGAAAGGTGCGAGCTGATTGGCTAATCAGAGGTTTGTTTTGATATTGCGCAGCATATTGAGCACCCCCTCCTGCTTCCTGAGGGTTGGCCAAATTTTGGATTCTCGGTTCAGGGGGAAGTTGGGATATTTTCGAATTCTTGGGGGGTAAACAGGTTTAGGGGGAGTTAAGGCTCTAGCCGTAACAACCTACTATGAAAGCAATTTTTAAGGGTGATCCAACTTGTTAGCTTCAAATTTTCTGCCTGCGGCAGGCCAGTGTTACTTTTGCAAGTGTATTATGAAGGCATGGAACTTTTCTGGCACACACTCTACCTGGAGTCTCTGTTTCTATAGTTAATGGTTAGTGTTAAAACCTTGAATTCTTAATTAACTGTTCAGTTCAAAAGTGAACATTTTCCGGCTCAGAATTTGTTGGGTGGTTTTATGTCTGATTATGTAATGTTTATAGGTGTTTATAATTAACTTTACTGAAAGAGGAAAGTTTCGTCAATTAATGGTGTTGCAACAGGAGTAGGTGTAACATAAGTTAATGTCCATTCGCTTTCGAAAATGACAATCTCAGGGGGAGGGGTCAACACAAACAAAGTCAGTAGGCAGTAACTTCATCTTGGAGGGGGTAAAATTTGAGGGGGGGGCTGGACCCCCCAGTGCCCACTATGTGCAGAAGATCAAAAGCACTGGTATCACCACTGTCTGTTTACAACTTTTGTGCATTGTGATTGAAGCTTGCTTTGATTGCAATCAGAAATGATAACAGGAGCAGCGGAATACTCAACATGAATGTGTTTAAAGGAAGGCGTATAGTGATTAGGGAAAAATAGCTGCACGTTGACTGTTTAATGGAAAGTTCTTTAACCTGTTTTTCTTTTCAACGGGCTATGTTTCGGCTCTGTCCATTTTGGTTAGGGGATGTGATCGAACCCAGGAGGCTTTGAAGAGCATTTTGAGTGATGCCATGTTTTGTTCCTATGATATTTGGAACTACCGCTGGCATGTATTTGATTTTATAATGTAATTCACTTGTTAATAAGAGTGGTTTATTAACACTTTTTTAAAAAAATAATTTCATAGGTAATATGGATGGTCGTCTTCATCAATATCGACGAACATTTTCACAATGCGACGAATCGTCTTCTGCCCAAGTCCGAGAGTTTATCGACACTCAAGAACGCTCCCTTGGTCCGTACTTGCCAAGGTTGCGAAAAGAAGTTACTAAGTCATCAATGATAATTCCAACATTGACTGGAATTTCTGACCCTGCTGAAAGGAAATTCTTGACCATCATGATAGTAGATTATGCAAATTTGCAGGCGCTAGAAAGGGAGAAGTCAATAAATTGGTGCTCATCTGCAAGGAACTTACTTCCTATGTATACTGAGTACGACGGTAACTGCTGTGTGCATGCAACCACATTGTACATCTTTGGTGTGCATGATCGAAATCTGACTGTGCGACGTCTTGTTCATAAACATATGGTCATGGAGGACCGATATAATGGTATGTTTGTGATGTTTACATAAAAGAAGAAACGTTGTTTGATCCCTCTTACAATAGGCACTCACAGGGCTGAAAAATGAGAAAAATTCTGTCAAGTCCAGTCAGGTCTGAACTTAATCATCTGGTCTGATGTGATTTGGTCATGTCCGGCAAAATGTAAGTTGTCTGTGTCCACTAAGGCAAGTGTTAATTGTTCATACCAATTCCTGTAAGTACCTTCCATCATCAAAGCCCTTGTTTCATGCGCCGTAGTGTGTGCAACCTCACTGTTTCCGACCCTGTTACATTCTAATGCTGCAACTGCTCTATCGCCTTTTTTTTTATTAAAAATCGCAATGGTTGCAAAGCAACTATAAAGAGCGCGTAGAGAAGTCTCCAGGCTAATATTTTCAGGTCCAGTCAGACCAGCTGTTCGGGTTTTTATGAAATCTGGTGAGTAGTGCATCAGGTACCTGACCATCTGAACTGCTAATTTTGGAACCCTGAGGCAATGCTGGACATGGCAAATGTTTTCTTGTTCAGTTGTTTGGCTTATGACAAAATCGAAAAATGAAACATTTTGTTTGTTGCAAGATATTTTTAGCGAGGACTAGAAAGTTTTTGCTGTTATGGGACATCCTAGACATCCTGAACTTTTGTCCATTTTTTCGTTATTTTTCATTTTTATCATCTTTAACATATTTTTTATACCCTTGGAACCCTGCTCATGTGTAGAAAACTGATAACATTTGAAGATCTGTCGTTTGTTTTTAACTTTATCACTATTCAAGATTGCAGCATTGGTTTATTTGTTGGACTCCTGCTTTAGCGGAAGAGTCCTATAAAATGAGGTCTGTCCATCCTTCCGTCGGCCATCAACGCATTTTTCCCGATAACCACTCTATGAATTTTTCTGAAATTTGGTGTGATGGTGACAATCTGTAATTGAGGAAAAGTGATGGAGCCGGAATTTTGAAAAAAAAATTTTGTTTGGCTTGCAGGTGGCAATTGATGCTCAAACATGTCTATATTTAGGGTTTTTCAAAAATATTTCAAAACTTGTGTATTACTTTTTTGTAGTTTTTGTTGTGAGACTGGGACAGTAGCAGTTATGCTGTGAACCATGTGCCATATCTGGGAAAACTCTCATTCAGCTTGCTATTTACATACGCCTCAAAATGGCATTTTTCGTGGTTTTTTTCCTAATATCTCAAAACTGTTTATCGGATTCTTGTCATATGTGGTGCTGATAATGAGGTTAACTCTGCGCATGTTTTGATCTGTATGTGATGTCTCCTGAGAATCTTGTTTGGCTTGCTGGTGGCAATTTACCTCAAAAAATGGTGATTTTCAGTGTTTTTTCCAAATATGTCAAAAACTGTTCATCCAAGTCTGGTCATTTTTGGTGTGAATACTTGGGGCAACTCTGTATATATTATGAACTATGTGCCTTGTCTGCAGAAAATCTCGTTTGTCTTGCAGGTGGCAATTTACCTCCAAAAAATGGCGTTTTTCATGGTTTTTTCCAAATATGTCAAAAACTGTTCATCGGATTCTTATCATTTTTGGTGTGAATATTTGGGGCAACTCTGCACATGTTATGAACCATGTGCCATGTCTTTGGAAAATCTAATTTGGCTTGGAAGTGGCAATTTGTGTCCAAAATTGGCTAGTTCGTTTTTTTTTCGAACACGGCGTAAATGGTCTATTCTTTTTTGGAATTTTTGGTGCGATTCTTCGGGGCAGCTCTGCATATGTTATGAACCATGTGCGATGTCTCCTGAGAATCTCGTTTGGCTTGCGGGTGGCAACTTATGTCCAAAAATGGCTATTTTCAGTTTTTTTTTCCAAATATGTTGAAAGCGACTCTTCCTTATTTTCCTCTTTTTTTGGGTGGATCTTCGGGGTGGGTTACTTTATGCTGTGCCTTACATCTTGGGGATATGTTGTTCAGCATACGGGTTGCAATTTGTGTCAGTATTGGCTATTTTCAGGGTTTTTTCACAATATTTCTAGAACCCTTTATTTCTGCCTCTCCCACCCCCCGTATTTCTCATAAACAACAGATCTCCCACCACTTGCCTTTCCCCCACCACTGATGAACTTATTCCAATTCCAGTTATATCCAGCGTAGCAGCTAGAATGTACGAAACACATAATCAGGTTTATGAACTTCCTGTACAAGAACGTTCATGCTTATGCTTGTGGATAGTAATGTTTTGATGGAGTAGACTAGGTTATGTTGAATGCAGTGGACACAATAAATTTTATATTATTTTATATTGTATATGGTAATTAAGATTATAAAATTCTTCAGGATTGTTCCGGTACTTCGGCCTATACCTTAGGGTAGGGATTTTCGTGGGTACAAACTTTTAGCTTGCAAATTTGGGCCGATTTCGCGATATTAATACCCTTGAAAACTTTTTTAGTTGACCAAATTTAATTGAAGTTTAAGTTTCAAGTGAACCCACTCACCAAAACATTGTCACCGTAGCGTGTAAGTGGGCTTCCGAAAAATATCATGTAGCATGGATTTGCAGAAAAATAAGTTGATACTCACAGAAAATGTTTTTTTTGCTCGCGGAAATTACTACCCCAGAAAAATTTTCCACCCCTTAAAGTAAATCACTAAAGTAAGTATAACTGACAAACTTTGAAGGTGCCTAAGTGTCATTATGAGACATTATGGAACCTTTCATGTGCATGGTCTAGAAGCTCTGTTTTACCAATTTTGACCCCTTTCTGGAGATGATTTTTATATACGTGTTGGTACCTGTTTTACCTGGGACTACATAATTTAATTCTCCTTTGCCCAGATGGAGGTCCCAGGGTAATTTATTTAACATCACTTACGTCGCTTACAGTACCTTTGAATGATAGGGGTGGGTAGAATCCTGAGTGGAAAATAAAATTCTGGTGGTTGGGTCAAGAAGTCCTGGAACCATACTTTAATGGGATTAAATTTCGCGGATGAGGGGCTTCCTAACTTTTCGCGGGGATTTAATTTCGCGGATCAGGGAAGAAGTGCTTAAGGGGCGAAACCTTGCAAAAAGAACTTCTCCCAAAAAAATTCGAGCTAATCCTTACCCCCCCTTGAAATTCGAATTAGAGAGCGTTAACTGTATTCCATAGCAGGAATAATAATAGACCCATCGTTCAAACATAGTGAGGTTTTGATAGATAATAATTAAGTGACTTTTCATGCGTGTTGCATGCCCTCTTGGACAAAAAATCAAGCACGATAAAAATTTAAACATTTCGCGGATTGAAGAAAAAATTCAAATGTTTCGCGGGGATTTAATTTCGCGGATGAGCCCTTTTCAAATTTCCAATGGGACTTAATTTCGCGGATGACACCCAAATCCGCGAAATCCGCGAAATTTAATCCCCGCGAAATTTAATCGCATTAAAGTAGTATTCAGTAATGGGAGTCTTGGTGAAGAATGAGCTGCTGCTACTTCAGCAACATGAAATTTTGGTAAAAGAACAAGCTAATTTAGAATAAGTCTTACTAAAAAGTGTTGCAAATTTTGACGGGCAAAATTAGTAATTCGGTAGTTTGGAATGAAAATTTCTTCGGTGAAAAATTTTCTAAGAATTGACAAAAGGGAGAGAGTAGATAGTTTGACAATGTCTGCATGATTGCTAGAACGTATCAATTTTTAATGATTGCAGGAACTCTTTATCGTCGCTGGAAGAATCAGGAGCAAAGATCCATGCAAACTCTAATGAACTCCGATGGTCACTTGTATTCGGCTGAGTACCGGAAGGACTGGGAATATTATGTACAGATCTCATCGACCAACGAATACCCTAGTGGCCCCAATGGACCCAAGTACTCCCCATTGGAAAGTGTGCACATTTTCGTTCTTGCTAATATCATCGCTAGACCTATTATCGTTTTGTGTGACAGCGTTTATCGGACTGAAGACGGGCGTTCTCTTCAGGCTCTACGTTTGGGGGGTATCTATTTGCCTCTGTTGCGCGATCCTTCTGAATGTGAGCGATCTCCTGTCGTTATATCTTTTGAGCGTGGTCATTTCATGCCGCTATTGAGTTCTGAAGACGTCCATGTTGAACTTTGTAGTCGTGATCCGATGGAGTCTGCACAACATTGTGTTCCTCTGGTTAGGCACGATTTAGCAGAGTTGCCAGTCCATTTTCTGTTGGATGATGAAGACGCTGAAAAGCGTAGGAATGATTATTTAGACTGCATTGAGATCCCACATACACACACAGCTGGTAAGAATGCCGAAGTGATGTTGGCAGCATTTCTTAAGTTCAAAGCACCGCCTGCTTGGTCTATTGAAATGATGTGGGCCTTGTTTCGTATTGGCGATGATGTATTTTCTAAGTTAGAAATTTCAGCCAGACAAGCCTTCGGTAAACAAAGTGCTAGTCAAGCAACAGTATTACATACTGTGTCTACTGGGGAAGATTCTTCGGCGCATGTTCATCCGTCTATTGATCGACAGGAGACCCATGAACCTTGTTCACGTTATAAACTAGGCTGTGTAAACTTTGCTGCCAACAACCCTGAGAGATACTGTGATCAATGTTACGCAGAGTATCAGAGCAAGAGGACGACTCTCAGGCCGCGCCCAAAAGCTGGGCCATCTGTCCCTACCGAGAGAAGCGTACCTAATGCAGGACATGGAATTATGGGATTTAGAGGTTCTCATAGTATTGGGAGCAATCGCCTACAAAACATTGAAGACTTAGATCGTGGTTACACTGCTCATGGTACTCCAATTGGTCTTGCGGCTGCACCTGCTTGCTCAACCTCAGGATGTGATGGTATCGGAAATCGCCATCTGAATGGAAAATGCGGAGCTTGTTACAACACTGATCTGTCACCTGACTTCAATGATGTCAATGGGAAAGGCAACAGTTTTGGTAAAAAAGGCAAAGAGCTAGATAAATTGTGTGCTGTTGCTGGATGCAATTCAGAGCACGTTGATGGGAAGCTATGCGAGGAACATGGTGGAGTTGCTCCACCGAAAATGCCTACATGCATCAGTTGCAATAATAGGAGTGCAGTCGACATCAAGCACTTGCTTTGCGATCCTTGCTTTCGTATGCAGGTAAATGAGCACAAGGCAATGCAGGATGTAAACCCGTACGAAACTCCGACCTCCCCGTATGCTCATTCACATGCTGGCAAAACTAGAGTTCCTTCAACCATGCCATTGCCTGCGCCGCCGATAAGTCCGTATGCTAGCCAAAGACACAACTACGCAAGTTTTCCATACCCACCTGCCACTGGACGAAGTCGACCTTTGTTTCAAGCCCCTTTTAGCTATGAAGGGTTCCCACCACGTCAAACTGGCATTCCTCCACAGGAAGGTTTGAATTGGCAAGAAGCTGCGGTTCGGGCATCTTTAGAGCCAGAACGGACGTGTGTGTATTGTGGAGCAGTATTCCGTGGAAATAGTAGCACATGCAGCTCTTGTGTCAGATTTAATCAGGATCAGCCTGGCAGGAAAAAATGCACTTACTGTTCAGAGAACTTTGCAAGTAAAGGAGACTTCTGCAATGAATGTTTTAGGGCTCAGGGGTCTGAGCAAAGGCCACACCCTGGTGCTGAAAGACATTCACCTGCTGGGCGAGGTGAGGTAGCAACACAGTTCTTCAGAACCACTTCACCGGCAGGTAATCAATTTCCTGGATCTCTCGCATCTTGTATAGAGGAAGGCTGCAATGATCCCGCTGCTACTGGAAGCGGGTTTTGCGCGCCTTGCTTTCAACGCCACCTTGCTGAGCAGAGAGTCATTGAACGGCAAGCTCCTCCTCCTCAACAGGTATTTGATGATTTTGTGCTATACTTTATTCGGAGAAACATATGCGAGAGAAAATATCGTACGGTCGAAAATTTGCGAAGTTGTTTTCATGAACTTTCACGAATCAGTAACTCACAAAAGAATTTTGCAAGATAAGCTTTCAAGGAAATAAAGCAACGTTTTTGCTATTTGGACAGGCCCTAAACCCTCCTTCCCGAAGAAAATGAATATTGGACTGAGTAAATTTTCGCTAAATCTTATTTCGGAAAAAAAATTTGCGAGATATACACTCGCTTATGGATGTTTCTGAACATTCTCGCAAGATAAATGTTCGCGAAATATGCCGAAGCTCACAAAATTAGCGACAGTTTCTCTCGCGAAAGTTTCTCCTTATAAAGTATGATTTTGTTGCATCGTTTTATGTACAATTGAAAATTTGAAACTATATTGGAAATGGTGACAGCTAATATCCTGGTCTTGCCACAATGCGATTTCAATACTCGTTGTGCAATATTAACGGTTAACATAACAAGGGGGGGTGGTTCCACCCCCTCCCCCCCTAGTCTAAGATTTTTTACTGCGAAAAAACGGCTAAAGCTGTTGACGCAAATTTTTGCAAGTCTGAACAGAATTTACTTACACATCTTTTGGTGCAAATTTCGTCGTCATACCTATAACAG
>JAOBRC010676897.1:0-10562 GCA_027575255.1 Scolionema suvaense | reverse complement strand
TGAGAAGTTCATGCACCATGGTCAAATGACAGTACACAATATTTTGGACGGCAACTGAAACCCAGGCATGGTGCTAATTGATAATAAAATCTAGTGAACAGTTCACACACTGAACGAACCAGGATCACAACAACATAACTAAGTAATAATGATCCCATTTCATGGCAAAATGCAATCAAATGTCGGAAATAAATTGCAAGGCAAACTTGAATGCACAAACAGCATTTAGACACTAGCAAAATCAAGTTATTGGTTTCTGGACAATCTGACTGTTTTAGTAAAATTCCGCACAGCATTCCATGTTAACTTGATTATGAGCACTTGTGGGCAGAAATATGCAGGCAAATTAAAGAAAGCTGATATGCGTCCTAAAGGCCACATCACAAAAAATAGCTGCCCTGTTAGATTCCACTCTTGTTGAAATGCGGTGGGATGCATAACTCACAACAGCATCAAATACCTTGTGTTCCGCTTGTTTAACAGGTGGACAACCATGCGTTACAAGTTGCAGCGGAAGATCAAATGAACATTGTGCCACACGAGGGGCATCTAAAAGCAAAGCATATCAGTGTAACATAAGAGTATGGCCTGGCCATATCAGCATGTATAAAAACACTGGAAGTGCCCAGCAACACAGAAAAGAAACAATAAGCAGCATTATTAGACCAAAGAAGACTGCACAACTCCACCTATGCTACCGATATAGAGCGAGAGAAATAAGAACCCTAAACGTCAGAAGCAAATGGTTCATATCCAAATACAATCACTTACTATGTACATACATAGCACTTTTTCTTTGCATTCTATCTGACATCTAGCTAACCATTCCTTTTACACTCATATTTAACGACATTCACAACTAGTAGCCTGTAGCGTAGATCTGAAAGCGCAGGCATGAATACAGCTATGAGGGTGGTTGCTGTCATATAAATAAACTCGTATCAGAAAGACACGTTTCACAAATGCAAAAAGTAGCATAACTTCCAGTATAAATAATTACAAGCAGATGTGAATTCCAATAGTAATGTATTCGAATCAAGGCATACACCAAGCACTACATACCACTTCTAGTAAAGTACGTAGCCATCACAGTCGCAGTTAAAGAAGGTGGAGTGGATCCTCCCATTGTGTAAAATGATAATTCGAAGTCGAGGGTTGGGCCTTTGTCACCTAAAGTTAGGAGATGAAAATTTTACATCTTAATTATCCTTTGATATATCTCCTATTTTCTACGCTGTCATACGGGAACAATGACCCAATCCAGAAATTTGAATGCAGGTAAAATTCCATGATAAACAAGATCTTAAAGCACTTCCTATTTAACCTGTTACCTTTCGACTTCAAACCTTTGCTATGTCCATTTGGAGAAAAGGAGTATGCAAATGGGTGCTCATAAGAGACAATTCACGTGAATTTGGCTGATGAAAGTTGCATAGCTTGGAGCTGGTCTCCTAATTTTAACCCTTCATCTTTCATGACACAGTCAAACCTCTAATAGCCGCCACTTCCGAACAGCGGTCACGTCCCGATAACGGCCACTAACTTTCAGTCCCAAATGCTTTCCGTATGTTTTCCTATATAGAGAACCTCCGAAAAGCAGCCACCTCCAAATAACATTCAGCGGTCACCTGGTACTGTCTCAAAACAAAAAATAAAGGAAATTCCCCTCTAAAAGCGGCCACTCAAATATTTGTTTTGCTTTTTATATAAAAACATGTGATGCTCATGCAAAAACGTAGAGCTCGAATGTCATCCTCGAAAAATGACTACTTTGAGCGAAAAAATACTTAATTTTACCCATACTTTCAAGAAGTACCCTTATTATGAAACTTCAAGGTTTGTATGTGATCAAAAGTTTTGTAAAGCAATCAAGACTATTTTTAGTAAACCTCCGTATAGCGGCCACCTCCCAATAACGGCCACCTAACCTTGACGGGAAAAGTGGCCACTATTAGACGTTCCTCTGTATGTTTTTCAGTCTTCGTGTCTGCCCTTGATTCTCTCCTAGCTGTGGTTTACTTTGCTTATTTAGAGACAGCCATGTTTATTGCTACTCTGCTGACCACATTTTGATCAGGTCAAGCAGTCTTCACGTTTTTTAAATCATGGCGAAAGTTAATGCCGTTCTAGAGATACTGAGTCCAAGACAGCAGTAGCTACCACTCTACAACTAAGTATGCAGGATGCCATTGGCCTCCAACTTACACAATTTAAACGTAAGTGTCAAAATACTCAAGATTGAAGTTGTATGAAGATTGCATTATTATTGTTTTCTTTCAACCACAAGGCTTATTGACTTGTTACCAACCAATCCCAGAGATGATTATAAGGTAAGGACATTTTAGTTGAATGAACTGAAAGAGAGCAGGTATGCTGCATTGATACTAATGGGACGTGCATGATAAGAGAAGATTTATCAAAACACTAATGCAATGACCTACTTTACCCATGGTGGTGTTTAAAAATAGAGGCCGTTCCTCTGGACATTTATATTACTCTCCCCCTTTGACAGGGTATCAACTCAGTCGTAGCTGGACTTAACCAGTAAGTTGAAACGACAGTCAAAAAATATTAGCTATGAATTGCCAAGTGTGATACAATGAAGATATAAAAATTCGCTATATACATACCTTTCTTTCTGTCGTGAGGACCAAACTGATGACAAGTCATTTATGAAAATTGAAGAACTCCAAAATGAAAAATGGTTTTTAAAAATATCTGTACAGTTTCCAAGCAAAACAATGACGCAAATCCGGCTAAATATCTTTGCAGGCCTGATATGGCTTACGCACAAAAAAAGTAATACAGAGGTCATAGGTGTCAGGCTAGCATCTGAAACCATGACACTGCATGGCGATGATTATGCAATTGTAAAGAACGTAAGTCGTAATACAAAAACAAAGAAAATTCATGAAAAACAAAAATCGACAAAAAGATCGTACCAATGATAGGAATGCTAAACTTTGGTTGTGCGCAGAAAATTGGTAGAGACGCTGTAGATGATATAGTGATGTTTTCCACTGGTGTGAGAGAGTCACATTCAACAGTGAGCTGAAATAGCAAACACATTACGTAATAGATCTAGTAGAACGCATGTATCATAGTTCAAGAATTATCATACACGTGCTAGTTAGCTAAATAACAGACAAACCTCTGGGAAACAGTTACTGGACCAAATTTACACAATGAAACTCTACTTACAATCTGCTAGCCACAAAATTCAGTTAAAATAGAAATGAGCAAGAATTTTAATAGAAAAATTTACACAGGTCAGGCCAGGAAATAAAAATTCCAAGAAGTCCCTGCATTAAACGTCATCAGCTGATGGTGCCAAAAGCAAGCCTTGTATGCTAGCAGAAAACAGTACAAGTTCAGAATATGGATGTGCATCACAGAAATATGGGCACTACAAATATGCAAATCCTACAGTGAATCAAGTATAGGTGTACACAGAGCACAAAAGAATATAAACATCGAATTCGCAACAGACCCTGCAAAAAATACTTAACGCATCTATATATACCGTGACAGTTATTGATGGATATTTTTCCCTTTCCTCCTCATCATCCTCCATGGTATCAGGTCCTCTCTAATAAAAGGAGAGAAGGATTAAACTCCCAGAAGCACACAAAGCGGTCCCAGACATACTTATCTAGTCTCTACGAAAAAATTCAATGGAGTCCCACCGGCAGTCCAACTTAGAAGAATCGTACTATACACATTCAGCAGAGAAAGACAAAGCAACTCATAAAACTTGTCCACCTCATTAAATATTCTGCTTACCCCAAAGAACAAAGGAGAGGGAAAGAAAGCTGAATATGATCGGAGAGAAAACCTCGGCTAGCACCTAAAACAGCTTGACTGCTGTGAATAAATCTCAGGGTTCCCACTGGGTGGCTATCACTAGACCACGAGTTTCAGAAAGCACCATAGCTTTTCTCATAAATTGCGCTACATGGTGATACTTTGGGAAGACTAAGAGAAGACAAAAAATGCCATTCTAAATGGCAGAATCCAAATTCATAAGCCAATAGCTCTGGATTCATCAAATACAACATTGACCCTATGAATAGTTAATATCGCGAGAAACACACAGGTAATTGCTCTCACTTTGATAACATTTTAAGTAGAGAATCTGATACAGTCAGGTCAATCAGAAGTATGCTACAATGTGGTACCATAGTAAGATCACGGATTATACTCCACCTGATGCCATAAATTCGTTTTTCACTTTGCAGAATCACTGCCCACAAATTATATTTGCTGCTTATCAAATGTAAAGGTGATATCAACAACTTCATAAATACAAACCGAAACTTTACTGTTGCAGTTTTGCATCATGACCAGTGATTGATATGTTTTATAGGAAATGCATTGCAGATTTTCGAGAAACACAACTGTATACTACGAGATTCACATGTCTGGCAAAAAAAACTTTTAAAGAAAGCTTCCAGCAGAACATGGTTTAAGGCTCATTAAAGTGAAGATTTTCATATCTTAATTAACACTACATGAATTCTACAAGATGACCTCTTTTCATGTCACTGAACATTATTTGCAGTTTATATCGAAAACCTTCATTAACATTGTAGCATACTCAGGTATTCCAGGGACTCAGTCTCACAGTATATATTACTCAGTGGCAGGAGTATACTCCCACAATGTAGTATACTCCTGTTTAACCTGACTGGATAGCTATTTCATGGAGCCTACGTTTACAATTTTAAGGATGGATCCAAACTTGTTTTCAGAAACCAAAATTCACATTATTAACCCTTTGAATGCATATTCAGCAGCCAAGATTCGAGCTGTAAATGAGGCCTCAACAGCCAAGGACGTATATATACGTCCTTTGACATGTGCCCCAACAGCCATGGATGTATATATACGTCCTTACACCAAGGATGCATCAAAGGTTCCGGCTGCTCGCAAGCTTGTGGCCCGGCTGATGGAGCTAGTTTTCATGTTCTCAATACGTCATAGTATACTATCCAACTTGGTGTAAACTTACAAAAGGCGCGTATACACACTTTTCAAGTCGCAAGGTAGGCGAGTTTGCAGCTATGCTCTACCAAGGGTTGGCTGATCGGGGTAAAGCCGGTCGGCTGCTCGGACACCACCATGAACAACGAATATTTTATTTCCAGGGTTTTCCAGGGTCAGTGCCAAATTCAAGGGTTTTCCAGGGTGCTGGCAACCCTGAATATACGTCATTGGCAGTTTACGGGAAATGTGTCTGGCATTCAAAGGGTTAAATGAGGTCCCTTGAATTGTGCTTTCTAGCGAGGTCAACTCAAAACGTAACATTGAAATCTCAGGTGTTTTCTTCTCCATGAGTTGTAAGGACAACACATCTCTTGACTTGAACTAGCTGTTATACATTATTCCTGTTAGATTATTTCATACTAACTGCATACATTCCAAGATCAGAAATGGAACTATCAGACAAAATCTGAGCAAGAGCGTGTTAGTTTAACTGAATTTACTACTTAATAAGCATTCAGTATTTTAACATTTTCCCGTAGCTGTTGAGACAGAGCTACCTGGTTATCTGATAGCCAGAATTCTGACTACAGTTGAAGAAGTTCTATGCTAGCAAGAGCAGTTGCTTCACTGACAGCCCCCTCCCCCAAGCCCCCTATTGCAATTAGACTCCTTTTAGCAAACATGTAACCTAGCATTGATTTTCATCTTTCTGCTATCTGCAGATGGTCCCTCAGAGCAGATGAGTAAAAACAAATGTCTGCAAACATAATGATCCATAAACATCTGAATGAAAAGTGCACATGAAGAGTGCTGATTTGCATTGATTGCTAAGCATGCACATAGGAAAAAATAGGTATGTGCTGGTTGTTGCTTCGAGGAGTATGATACTACTTCATTCCTCAGCAACACCTGTCATGTCAATCATGTCACTAAAGTTTTTGGATAAAATATGCTATCAATAATAGTAGATTTAAACATGACGAAAGAAATGAACAACTTCATAATATGTAGGTACTTCCAAGTACTTACTGATATAGGGTCAAGAGTGTCTGGAATTTCAATGCTCAACTTAATGTCTTCCTTCCGCTGATTTCCAACGCTGACCTCTGAAAACAAAGTATGACAATCAGCACACAAAAGGTTTCACATGAACAGAAGAGACAAACAGAGAAAAGTGAATCATCAGTAAACTTAACTTCTTGCATCTATAAATCCAGATAGATACCACACAACGTGCACATGGAGAAGGAATTCTTCAGGAAGATGACGGAACCCCATAGAGCATATGAACTCCACGAAGAACATGAATAACAGCAGTCAAGATGACTGAAAAATGTATCCTTTAGGAAGATGGTCAAAGTTTTGGAGATCAGCTCCCGCCATAATGACCCCCATTTCGGGTAGATTGCCGTCACCATAGAATCTGAGAGGAACAGAAGTCCTATAGAACTTGGAACCACCAGGAAGGATGATAAACTCAACAGGTGGTTGCGATCTGGTGCGGGCCCCATCTACAAATGAGAACTATACTGTCATACTGTTTCACAGCTCACTCCAATAATACCTTTAAATACACATATTGATGATACTATACATATGGGCATGAACAAGTTGATAAGCTATAATATTACTCATGCAAATTGCACATCCATGAACACTTAGTTTGTTACTCCCAATATATCTAAATGTTATAGCGTCCTCAACGGCTAAGAACGCTGAGCCATGGCTAATGTAACCAAGTTTTTATCCTTAAAAAAGTTGTCACAAAATTTCCTGCTGGTCTTTATTGACCTACAAGTGTATCCTCTCATGACTTACAAGTATATCATCTCAGATATCATCATTGTGTTCGCACATACTGTAATTATCTGAATGAGCGCCGGGACCCTCATTTAATTTTCTACCTTTCAGAAGGGCGCTCATTACAAAAGATGCAAAGTAGGTATTAGTAATAGTGAAGATTTTTGAAATGTTTGTAAAATACCTTACTATAAAATGCAAAAAAAAAAAAGAAAGAATATCTGGCAAACGCAGGGTAGGTCATTAATTCTGAAAATTGTCAAATGCCCATAATTCTTCTCTCATTCGCCATTGTTCGTCGTTGAGTGCCTATGCACATCACACATTACAAATTTCCAAATGAGCGCCCCTTTCCCAATTTGGAGGGGGCGCTGATTTAAGCCGGGGCACTCATTAAATTTGTCATGTGTCAAGTGGGGCGCTCATTTGAAGGGGGCACTTAGTTAAGCCAGGGTGCTCTTTCAGATAACTATGGTATCTGGCCTCTACACACCAAATGTACATATTCAGGTACAAATCACTAGTCAAGTTTTACTACAACAAGTCATAGAGAG
Organism: Scolionema suvaense; assembly: GCA_027575255.1. Lineage (NCBI taxonomy): Eukaryota > Metazoa > Cnidaria > Hydrozoa > Limnomedusae > Olindiidae > Scolionema > Scolionema suvaense. Next base: position 3,222 of record JAOBRC010676897.1, on the reverse strand, counting down.
TTCATTACAGCAACAAACCCCCAGAAGATCTAACAGATATGTTACAGGGAACATGTACAAAATAGATATATTGAACAAAACTGTCTACTGTAAATAGTATTTCCTTAGATAACAATTTTATGATCCGAGAAAGTAACTGATGTAACAGAGAATAGATTCAAGTATCTTCTTCACAACATAACTTCCCTGATCTTACGTAATCAAACTTCTATCATGGATCCAAAAAAGTGCAATTATCAAATTACTGATAGCTTTGTCAGATAAGTAAAAAATTTGGAACATTTTGTAGTCCATTTGTTGTATGTAGAAATTTTCTAAGAGTTAGATATCATAATGGATGTCTGCTGATAAACTTTATCATGTACTTAAAGTTGTCAAATGGTCATTTCCTTTTCTCAGCCTTCGTCGAACTGATTCCATGATTTGCATAAGTTGATCTGAGGAGAGTATAGTAACTGTGCTGATATATAAGGCTATAGCACAATGACCACTCTTCCTCACATCGTACAACTCCTCATGCTGATCATAACTGGCTTGGTCTTCGTGGTCAACTATTTCTAACAAAAAACAGCTACAACAAGTGTTGGTAGCAAACTCATTTTATTCCAATATTTCAACTGCTATCTGCAAGTCATAATCATGGAATGAAGATACAGCTGTAGTTGTTTTTTGTTATTGTTAATAAAAACTGGATTTTCAAAACACTTAAAACTTACACAACAGCACAGCAATATGTTTCCATTAGTCGAATGGATATCGTTTTTTTTTTTTGCTAAAGAGCTATATTTTGCACAGCAGCCAATTATCCATGAGGCTGACATCGAGTGCTGAGCAGCAATCTACTGCAATCCGAAAGCAGAATATATCTCCAGCTACAGTTTGCGGCGTACACATCCAAAAGAAAAACAAGCATAATACATAGCATATGAGAAGCCAAAGAGCAAGCAAAACATAAGCTATTCAATCACATGCATAATAATAAGAGAAAATTCTGAGCAAACCTGAAGTAACTTGAGATTCCCTGATTATCCTCTGTAGTTCTTTCATCTCTCTGTCCATATCCTACATGCATGGATGAGAAGGGTCAAATTAGTCTAGCAGCAATTCAACCATTCAGAGAGAAACTCAACTGCATAAATGAGGCAAGAATAAGCAACAATCATATCTGGATAAACAAAATCCTTGTGCTGATGACCAAGACATATTGGCATCGTTCCAACTTCTTTCTGTACATTAATGGACATTTCAAGAAGCATGCTAGTACAATAATGCACGGACAAACATACAGGCCTGTAAATAGTGCTGGACATAGGACATTTGTCCGGCATGACCTCCAAAAATTGCTCCAATGTCCGGCATAATGCCTTTCATGCCTGACAAAAATGTCTGGCATGCTAAATCTCTCTGGCGTCTGGTATAAATTTAGAATTTCTGACATAGTAGACTTTGTACATAAAGAAAATAGACTGATAGCAGCAAAACTTAAACAGAACAAGGTTTAGAAACACTCCCTTAAGGTTCTTATAAGTATTTTTGTTCACATTCGGCGAGAAGTCCAGAAAACACAAAATCACCTCTTAATGCCTGACAAATGTCCGGCATGATCCATCCTATGCCTGACATTTCTGGCTGGCACTTGGAGAGCACTATTTACAGGCCTGTAATTCAGTCACTAACACAATCAAACTTTCTTTCATCACGACTCATACTTCATTCATCCAAACCAATTAATCCTCGCACATAGGACCGATCTCTAATTGGCTTATATATAATAAGAAGCCAACAACCACTACCTGTAACGGAAAACTTATTGTTTTGTTTGGAACATTGATAAAAGATACATGTATCATTTCCAGCTTCTCTGGCATATGTTCAGATGTCAAAGTGCAAATGCACCTCAGTATTTGCCAAGGACTCTCAATGCTGCCCAACAGGCCTGGTGTAAAATTTTAAAAAATTATTTCAAGTTTTGATTTAAGCCCTTATATCTCACCCTTAGCAAATAGTCACAGAAAAGATCAGTGAAACGGTATGGAAAAATGGTAGTCAGTGAAACTGCTTGGGTTGATCCCTGCTATCATCTCCTAACATGTTGTTTTTGACCATTGTTACCCTTTTAAGCAGGGCTCAAAAAATAGGCGTACGTGCGTATGATCGTACAGGCAAAAGTACACTTCGTACGCCGAAAATTTACTTTTAAGTACGACGTCGTACGGTCAAACTGCCGTTCCGCAAAATGACTTCATTTGTTTCATTTTTCAACAACCTTTCCACTCATTACATTGGCCTTTCGTTGCATCGGCAAGCTATTCGTAACCAATTTATTATTCACCGCTACTTTTTCTTTTATCTACATCAGATGATCTAGCGTGATAAACCAACTCTTTACGTCAGATGATCTAGCGTGATAAACAAACTCATTGCATCAGATTTGATGCTTTGTGAAATCGAATGAAATTGAACACGGACTCATTAGTGAAGGTGGAGTTTGCCTGCACAAGTGTGAGGTGAAACCATTGTCGCAGTCTGATCGCTATTCACACGATAAGTACGTGCAGAAGGAAGTAGAATTTCAGTCTTTACGTTAATGCTTTGTTTACGCTTCCTTCTTGTGGATTGGTATACGGGTTCACGAGTTAAATGGTCCCCCGATTGTGAGGTCTTTGAGCACTCTGAAAGCCCTCTGTAATGTGTCCAACATTAAATTATATGTACGAAAGTCGTACTCCTAAGTAGTGAAGTCGTACGCCAAGATCTCTCCACCGCGTACGACATCGTACCGATGGTAAAAAAAAATTTTGAGCCTTGTTTAAGCATCTATTTATGTAAGTGTTTCAGGGAAATCTAAGTGCAGGGTGGTAACTTTCAAGTACTGGATGGTACCGCCAAGTGCTGTCCACCGTGGACAGAACCCTGTATGATATCATAATAAGGACAGAAGTAATCCATTATTGAGTTGATGAAATTAGTTTTTGCTGAATTATTTTTTTTTAGTATTGACTAAAGGGACGAATCTGAAGTACTATGCTGAACTTAGTTGAGTGCTCAAATTTATTGCAGGGTATTTGCTGATGACCTTTATAAAAGCTGGTGTGCTTTTGTATAATAATTCTGTTAGCGGCTTGTTTATTTGTATGTTGAAGCAACTTGGCTGGTCATAATGTGGTTTGTTTTGGAGCTTAAACTCCTAGGAGCTGTCTTCGGTGCATATATTTACTTTTT
>JAOBRC010676786.1:0-10563 GCA_027575255.1 Scolionema suvaense | reverse complement strand
TTTTTTACAAATTTTCCCAATGAAACATATTGGCTTAACCAAAGTTATGCATGATGGGTTTAAATTAAGAATTTATGCCTTTTGTCTCTAGTAATATGAAATATTGTCCAATAAAGAACTTCGCACAGTTCCCTTGAGACAACCGTACAGATTATGTTTTATGTGACTCTAATGCATTAATGTATCCGACCTTGCCAGACTTGCAATTTGAGCCTGACCATGTTTCTTAGATGTTTCTTGGTTTTCAGGGTATCTGAGCCTCATGTTTTTATATAAACGTGTTTTTCATAAACTATAATTTCAAACTTCAAGCTGTTTAAATAGCTTTTATATTCTTAGATGGGATAAGGTACTATACACGCCCATTAATATTCAACATGCAATCAAAATTCTTCATTAAAAACACAACATTCATCTTCAAACTTTGGTGGGCCGAGACAAGGGCCAAGGCCAAGGCCGAGGCCGAGGCCGCAGTTTCCAAAATGCCTCAAACTCCCGTTTGACCAACCATTTGTCGGTAATTAAGGACCAACCATTTGTCGGTAATTAAGGACCAACCATTTGTCGGTAATTACGGACCAACTATTTGTCGGTAATTGAGGGGAGAGGGTTCACCTCATCCGAAACTTTTTTACAGCGTGGAGAAAACGCTTGCAGCCGTAACAATGTCAATGTCACCAAAATTCTTTTGAGAACATTTCCCCAAGCATATTTGGTACTGGAAATATGGACCCAGGCCCAAGGATCACTTTTGAGCAATCTTATTGGCTGAGAGGATTTTCGTCGATATCAACTTGGCAAGAATATTATGCCTAATAGCCTCAAGGTTTCTACCAAATCTGATGTCGTTTCGATAAACAGAGGCTATGTACAGGTCCGAAAAGTTCACTCAAATTTGTAATTTACTGACTATTCTGCAAAATACTCTACCTGTTCGGCTTTTGCCTCTAATTTCGGAAAACATTATAAGCTTGCCATTCCCTATCAACTTTTCATATCACGCTTCTTTGTATGAGCAATCCGTAAGTCACAAAACGGCCTTTATACCTAACCCTTGTACAACGTTTACACTTTTCCGCTGAATTCCACCATTATACGTCCATGATCCCACCGCTCATTACCCCTTTTAACTCTTTCCATCTCCGTAAATGGGCAACCTGGCACATACAACCTCGCATTAGACCCTTGTGCGAACAAAATTAGCTCTGCAGCTGCAGGGGAAGTATCATTTTCGAGGGTGCACACACCCTACCCTCCTTCACCGGTCACATGGCAGTTGAAGAACATTACGATCGCAGCATTCAGGGTGCCCACCAATACTTCCCATGAAATTTTCAGGGTATTTCAGAGGCTTTTTTCAGGGTCGCTGCAGCTCAGTATACACAAAAAAATTTAATAAGTCGAATTGTATCAAAACATATTCCATTTCCATAAACAGGCTGACACAGCAATCGAACGTAAATACCCCATAATATAACATTCTCAGAACCACATCCACTTCTCCCAAGTTCTTTTTAAGGAAAGTATCTTTCCCTAGCCACATAATTTAAAGGGAAAGGAGAAACAAAGTTGCCGAAGCAACTTCAATGAGAAACTCGACTTTGCAATCTACAAGCAGTTTCGACTAGGAGTAGGCACTCCAACATGATGGATCTAAGATCTCATCCATGTCCTTTTACAGAAGCCAGAGCTGACTGATGAGGAGCAATCCCTAGAAGGCAGAGCTGACTGGTGAAGAGCAATCCCTAGAAGGCAGAGCTGACTGGTGAAGAGCAAACCCTAGAAGTCAGAGCTGACTGGTGAAGAGCAAACCCTAGAAGTCAGAGCTGACTGGTGAAGAGCAAACCCTAGAAGGCAGAGCTGACTGGTGAAGAGCAAACCCTAGAAGCCAGAGCTGATTGGTGAAGAGCAATCCCTAGAAGGCAGAGCTGACTGGTGAGGAGCAAACCCTAGAAGTCAGAGCTGATTGGTGAGGAGCAAACCCTAGAAGGCAGAGCTGATTGGTGAGGAGCAAACCCTAGAAGTCAGAGCTGATTGGTGAGGAGCAAACCCTAGAAGGCAGAGCTGACTGGTGAAGAGCAATCCCTAGAAGGCAGAGCTGATTGGTGAAGAGCAAACCCTAGAAGGCAGAACTTGCAGCACTGCCAGTACCTAAGTTGGCTTTTCGATCAAGCGTTCTTGAAGTATTTTGAAAAATTTCTGAAAATAATAGCCAACATTGACATAAATTGCCACATAGCATGTTGAGCAACGTATTCGCAAGACATGGGTCATAACATAAGAGATCAGGCCCCAAAGATCCACGCCAAAAATGACCAAAAAAACAACAAAAAAACAATGAACCGTTTTTCACATATATGGGAAAAAAGTCTGAAAATACCCCTTCTCGGACGTAAATTACTACTTGCAGGCCAAACAAGATTTTCCCAGACCTGGCACAACCCTTTTTGACATATCTGGAAAAACCTTGAAAATCGCCATATTCAGACATAAATTGCCACCAGCAAGCCAAACGAGAGTTTTTCCACAAAAGAAAACTAGTTTGTAACATAACTTCTATTGCCCTGAAGCTTCACATCAAAAACCGAAATAAAAGTAATGACTGGATCTTGAAATACTTTGAAAAACCCTCAAAATGCCCATTTTCGGGCACAAATTGTCACCAGCAAGCCGAACAAAAAGATTTTTCAAAGTTCCGGCTTTATCATCTTTTCCTTAATAAGGATTGTCACCTTTGTGCCAAATTTCAGAAATATCCATTGAGCAGTTATCCGGGATAGTGCATCGGCGACGGACGGCTGAATGAATAGAAGGACGGACAGACCTCATTTTATAGGACTAAAGCGGGAGTCCAAAAAAACCCACTTTAATAGATACACATACACATATTTCACATTTTTAAGAGTAGTCTTTCAGGTGTTCAGGTATTCTGAAAAAATCATGACCAAAAAAAAATCTGCCAAATGATTCTAATTACTTTTGTAATAAGATTCGCTTCATCTGCAAAATGGCTACTTGCGTGCGAATTTACGAAGGCCATTATTCTCAGTAACCAAAATGTCGAGACCCACAAGAATAATGGATTGCCACATGAACAAAAAGCACAACCAAAAACGCAAAAAACATCAATAATAAAAATTTAAGAGTCCTTGTGGGATTTTTTTTCAGGGGCCAACATGGAATTCAGGGTTTTTCACGTATTTTTTCAGAGGCATCAGCCATTTCAGGGTTTTTTCAGGGTTTTCAGGGATCGCTGGCCACCCTGCATGCAACCAAAACACATAGAACATTTTGCTAACCTTTTCTTCCGAGATCTAAATACTGACTTCAAGACATGTATTATTTGAGTCACCTTTTATTCAAAGTTGGCAACTATTAAAAATACGTGAACTCAAAATTTACAAAAAGAAAATCGGTTTCTCGTAAATTCCTTGTGGTTAATGTTGCTGTCGTTCTTGTTATTCTATTACGCATTTGTTTCCATAATCGACCTGCAATAATTTGTTTACAAAAATTATCGCGAATAATCACCGTTCAGATGAATTCACTGGTCTATATCCCTGATCAACCCAATACACGAAAGAAACTTTCTTGAACGTCTAACATTCATCCTAAATCCATATTTTCTAAGAAAATTATTTTGGAATACAGAGGCATATAACATATATAACAATTCACTACTTCTCTGTCCTAAACGCTATGTCGAGCATTTCCGTCGGATTGACGATCTTTTCCCGCGGTTTCTGTTTGTCTTTCCCGCGGGACAACTCTTCTGCATCGATTTTCTGATAATCTTCGAAAGACACTCTTTGGACACCTAACAGATAGAAATTCACAACCTGTTCAGAACGTTCTAGCCTGCTCGCAGACTGGTCAAGGAAGTCGGTTTTATTACTGGGTCCTTCTCATTTTTTGATACTCGATGACCTCACAGAAACTAAAGAACTAAAATCTACATCCTGATGAAAAAACTGGTAACTTCCATGAGTACCCTACTAGCCGGTATAAGAACAAAAAGACAATCATGTGCACATCAAAAACCTGAATCAAGAGAACAATCGAAATATCTGCAGATACGCATACCTCTCTGCGTCAATAATCTTGATACTTCGCCAGCCGGTGATTCAACTGCATTTAAAGGAACATTCCCTGAAACGGATAATCAACAGTATTGAGATGAATGTGTCACTGTCTTCACTGATCACAGACGGGGCATTCCCCGGTGGGCCTTTACTTACCACAAAAGGGGCATTCCCCGGTAGGTTTTCACTTACCACGGAAGGGACATTCCCCGACATGTCTTCACTTACCACGGGAGGGGCATTCCCCGATAAACCTTCAGTTACCACAGAGAGGGCATTCCCCGATAGCATTTGGAAAATTTTAGTAGAACAGATTCGATGCCATTTCAATCAAAAACCGGCAATTTTTTATAAAACACGAAAAATCAGTTAGGCTGAATGTTTCTTAGTTTTTCACTATTTTGAGCGTAAAATGTTTCTTAATTATCCGGCTGACCATAAAACCTTCCTTCCCCCAATTTTATGACAACACAATATATAACAAAACATAACAAAACATATATGATCCACTGAAGATGAGCAATACAACATTCGTTCTCTGTTCACTTATACCAAAGCTGGCTTCTCAATGGTCTTGCTTATGGCAAGGAAATTACCTTTATTGAAGAGATGTGAATGCTTCACCAGTCGCTCCTACAAGAAACTTGCTTGTGACTGTATCTTTTAAGCCTAAACATGTTTCATAGATGTTTCTTAATTTTCAGGGTACTTGAGCCTCATATTTCTTATAAACGTGTTTCTCATAAAAAAAAACGTGTCGACTTTTCAAAAATAGCCCAGATTTCAAGTAAATAATAGCATTTCTCATTTTGATACAAAAGATTGCAGTTGATACAAAGATTGTATGGCAGAAACGTACATTCATGACACTCAGTCAAAACTATGAAAGACACACGAATGAGCCCTATTCGTTTCAAATTTGGTAAATCTTTGACTAGCACATATCATAATTCTAGCATGTGAAGGTCACCAAACCCTTTCGTTCCACGCTTCACACATTAAGCGTATACTACATAAGATGTTCCACGCTTCACACATTAAGGGTATACTACATAAGATTTGAAATATGAGAGGAAGATACCACTCACCCTCTTTTAAATCTTCCACAATTTTTTCTGCAGTAGAGTAAGCTTCGTGCATGGTCGTCACAATCACACCGACTGGTCCGTGTTTTACCCATCCGCTACAATAAAGACCTGAGAGAAAAAAAAAACGGAACAGAACTCCATCATTCAAACCAGAGAGATGCAGCATCATCTTCTTCATATTTTGTGAGCAGACCTTCATTGACTCTACCACATGTTTAACCCTATCTGCACTCGGCCCTTGGATGAACGTTCATCACTTAGGGGCACCTCCCCCTGCTCCCCCCTCCACCCTAATTTCTGCATAAAGTATTGCGAAAACGGAAAATTGGGCACGAAAGGTACAGGAACATGTGTAGTTTAGAAAATGGCCCAAGAGTCTGCTAAAAGGTTCCACTTCTCCTGACGTCAGGAAAAAAATTTCGGCCTATGTAAGCGAAATTTCGAAAACATTACCCAAAACTTTACCGAACCGTAAAATCTGAACCAGTCAAGATTTATAATTTTTTGAAATTTGTTTCAAATTACTCTATATAATGTTTACTTTCTATTAGCATAGGCCATTCAAGTAGTTTTAGCTATACCCATAGCGTCAACTGAAAATTAAGATTTGGGTAAAAATTGGTCCAGGTACCTGCCAAATTGTCCCAAAAAACTAGGATGAGAAAAACCGTTCAAAATGGTTCAAAATTTCATCTTATAGCCTATAACATTTATTTTAAGTCACCAAGTTTCAGTTCTTAAGCTCTTGCCGTTCAGGAAATATTGCAAACTATTTGCCAAGGCGAGTAATAATCACCCTCATGCAAATACAGGGTCGGAGAGCAACTTCAGTTGGGACGAACATCTGCCTAAGTCCTGTCTTGGTGCGAATGCAATCACCACTGAAAGGAACTCTGCAAAGGCAATTGTCGCCCTAATAAGAGCAAACAGCCAGCATAGCAAATAAACAGCTTTGACACCAGGAAGGGACAAAAAACTGGTTCACTGTCATCAGCTTATAGAAACAAAGAACGAAGCAATACAGTACGATCGTCCAACCTGGTACAATTGTCTCCGATCCAGCATGTTCAACCACTCGCCCGCTGATGTTGGGTATAACGCCTAACCTTGAATCAAACGGAACGCCCTCGTCAACTTTGATGCTCTTGTAACCAATACTACGGAGAACCTGGAGTCCAACAATGAAGCATAACCCATGTGCACAAACAGTCATGGCGACTGCAAAATACAATACACGAATGAGAAAAGATGGATCTGCATATAACAGTTAAATTAAGGAAAGCCATGGTGGAAAGCCAAGTACAAAAATCAAATCATGATGAATCGTAATTCCAACTGAGAAGTTTGTTTGTACTATCCTGTGCGAGCGGGCAGACACACCCACAACAATCATGGACATGGATTGATTCTTACATTTCACATACGACGTCACATACACCAAAACTTTTCTAAAGAATAACAGGAGATTTTGCTGCGAATTTCAACTTCTGTCTGACAGTTTCAATTCAGACGCATTGAACTACTTAAAACATCATTAAACAACCACTACTTGACAGCTATTTCCAGTAAATATTCTACACTGACTCACCAATCCGCAAGGAATTTCTTCACATATTCCAGTACCGATCGCTTTCACAGATCCATCGTCACTCTGTAATTGAATGCCGATACGAACATGATAGATGGAAACTCTACAGCCAACACATTGCATACGAGTATGTAATAAACCAATAAATCAGTAATAAATAAATACATAAATAAATAAATAAATAAATAGGTCCTCATAAATGAGTAAATAAATAAATATATATAAATAAAATAAATACATAAACATATAAATAATACGTTCCAATACTTAAACTACAGAAAAAAACTCTGAAATTTTATTTTTTGGCATTTTCGGCGTTCTATCAGTGACCACTATGGCCAACAGAATAGAAAGTACATTCCACCTGAAAAGACATATTTTACTTATTTATCAGCTAGATGTCAAGTCTCAAAACGTCAAAACGCCATTTTTGTCTAGGGTCAACAGAACTTATAATGATCGCGCACAAAACAGTCTTGAAGATATCATAGCCTTTAGTTATCGCAGGTCAATTAAATCTAGCGTCGTTTTGATTTTGCTCGAAGCTGACTTTCAAATCAGATTCAGTTTTCAATGGTCACTCGTCTGATAGCGCACATTCAAACAAAATGCAGTCTTTTGTCACTCATGGAAGTCAGTGTGACCAGCTGAAGCACCAAACTACAAGTTAACTAGTAAAGTACAATTTTGACTTCGGGTGACAGCAACTAGATCACATAATCCTGTAAAATACACCATTTGCGTTTAAACAGACACTAGCCAAAAGCATGGTAACATAGGCCTCGTCTCCGTGCACAGCAATAAGCCTTCATTAAACTCGAAAATTTGGATCCAGTTTGCAGTAGCGGCTGTATCATACGTGTCGTTTTCTTTCGTACTTCGCACTTGAAATCGAGGTTATAGGGACGACTACTGTATTCTTGGGTAACACGTGATGTGTCCATTCGTGCATATTTATACTCTTCTGTTCTTGCGATGTAAGAGGTTTGCTGCTGTTTTTAACTGTGTTGGTGATCATGTTACACATAATCGAGTAGTTTTGTTGAAGACCAAATTAACCAGTCGATCTGGTCCTGCTGAAGAACAAAATTCTTCGTTTGCTCACAATTCTGTGCGCAATTAGTATCAGCAATCGTAAAAATTACTCAAACTAGATGTGCTTCTTGCTAGGATCAAAGAAATGGAATAGGATAGTCATCTTTAATCAGGAATCTCGCCAAGTTTGAAATACACTCTTCTTTTTCTTAATAAGCATAACACTTATAAGCATACTAAAGCTGGGAGCCTCAAAAAATTAACCATAATGTTTAGCAGACCTTGAGCCTCAGAAAATTTGACCAGCCTTCCTTGAGCCTCGTCAAATATATCTAGCTAACTGTCCAGCTTTAGAGAACTTTTTCAAAACTGGAATATGAATGGATCATGGAGAATTTTTTTTGTCTTTCTTCTAAATGCAGTAGTTGTTCGAGGTTCCAAGGATCTTCTACGACGGAAGGTAGAAGGTCATTGGACGTTCCGAAATATGATAATCGAAAGTTTGACCAAGCCAAGGCAGATGATACGATCGAATGTATGAGTACGGGTAACAAGAGTCTATCTCTGACAAAATCGCTTAATGTTCTGTCTCGTCCGATATCAACGAAGATAGTCCAGACGCTGGGTTTTGGGAACATTACAATTGTCAAACTTTCGAATATACTATAGTAGCATATCAATAATATCTAACCTCAATCAGCTCATTGTTTTCCAGCCTGACGGCATCTACCATGTTCGTACTTCTATCCTTGATAATAGCGACAGGGCTCGATTTAAACAAAAGTTCCCATTCCAGGTGAGCTGCATCCCATTTCTTCAATACATCGGGCTTTGGCTGATCACTGAATGCAAACATGAAGACCAAAATAAACAACTAGATAATGATAAGAGCTAGAATTTCTGTGTTCGTGAGGGTTTAGCAAAGACAAGTGAAGCCGGCTTCAGCTTATTTGTGCCAACAAAAATCTCCACTATTGACGATATTTTTTCCAGAAACTCCAACGTTTAACACCTCCTATCCATCCAGTCACAACTGTTACGAAGTCTAAAACTCATCAATGAAATATTAACCACAGGCACAAGAGAGGGGCAACAATAAGCCATCAATGAAATATTAGGGACAACAATAAGCCATACGGCATGAGCTCTCAAAAAAAACATTGAAGTTCTGGAAACATTCGAACTGAGAACAGGAGAAGTGTAGAACGGGGAAATCTTGGTTTTCTGAAAACAAAAGTAAAACAAATAGAAACTTAATGTTTGACTTACAGAGCTGTAGCACACATCAGTTCAATTAATCGTCTTCTTTGACGTGGCACTTCTAGTGTGAAAAAAACAATGTATCGATTCCGTTCATGAACGTAACACAAAAGGACATGAAGGATTTTGTTTAGTCGAGCAACTGTGTTCTATGTTTAAGCTCTATATGGAGTCTTTTGATGTAGAGTAACAAATGGTGCAGGAAGATGGTAAAAAGAACTACTTAATTGCACGCAAATTTTGCGGCATGCAAATTTCGTGGTCATTTTTATTTCACGTTTTTTTCGGTTAAAATTGCATTTCGCAGCATTTTAGGGGTTCAGGCAAAATTGAGAATTTAGCGGCATTATTTCGCGGTTTAGGCAAAAATACGAACTTCGCCGCCTTTCAATTTCGCCGTCTTAGTAAAAAATGAAAATGGAAATCGCTTTTCTGTTTTAAAAAGATGTATTTTTCACTCATGCTTGACTAAATATAAACAAAGAAAATGTTTCACGGTTTAAAACCCAAAGTTTTGCTGCATTTAAATTTCGCGGTTCCCCAATTACAATTTTTCACGGCATTTGAATTTCGCAGTTGAGTGGGAAATGCGTTTTTCGCGGCATTTTAATTTCGTGTTTTTTTTAACTCGACCGCGAAACCACAAAATTTTCATGCAATAAAGTACCTTCCTAAGAAAGAGCAGCTACAGAGTGCCTCTAAAACTTGAGAACCAACCAGTAATACGCTACTGTCAGATAAAACTTTAAAACCAACCAGTAATATGCTACTGTCAGATAAAAATGAAACAAGGTCATGATGCTATTTTGGGAACATTAATCTGGGTCTTTCCCAGAAGATCAATTTAGAACAAAGTACGTACACAAAACAAAAGAGCTAGCAGATGCATAAATATTCGTGAACACTTTTCAAGAAAATATGTGGCAATTGACGATATAAATGCAATTGTTCCCCTAACTAACCTGCGATTCTATCTCGAATATCATAAAAATCTTCGGGGTTGAATTTTGGTCTACATCCAGGAAGACGGATCATCTCTCGCAATTCCTTTATAGTGAATGAAACCTACAATCGCATAAAATTAGAGATGGGAGACCATGCTTGACAAAATAATGGCAGAAAGCTACTTTCAGGGGAAAATTGTCACTCTTAAACCTCAACAACCTACGTACATTTGCGACATAAAAAAAGCTTCAAATACAGAAGTTACTGATAAGAATAAGTTTATTTCTCAATTTCTCAATCACCAACAATACCTTTATTTCTCAAAATCCCTGAAAATGTAACAAAAGGGATGAAATATTGTAAGACACAGATGAACTCAATGTTATTTTGCAGCTGGCTAGAACCAGCCTCTCGAGATAGAAAATCTGCTTCCTAACATAGAAGATCTGTGAATGAATATTAAATGATAGTAGGAATCTCTTCGTTCTGTGATGTTCACAACAAATTTGCTTTGCAACTGTCTGTATTATCTAGTCCTTACACATCACCATGGACTCGACACATA
>JAOBRC010676675.1:0-10563 GCA_027575255.1 Scolionema suvaense | reverse complement strand
TGAACCCCCCCCCCCCCGGACCCCGTCTTTGCGGCCCATGGTATATGCAAAAGCATCTCTAAATGAAGGTACTATGCATTGGACTAGAAGAAATGGCGAATGAATAAACAAACTATAAAACCAACGACACAGCCACAAAAACATGCGAAAGATGAGATCCTAATAATATCATCAGGCACCTATTAAAGTGCATAAAGGAGCATGGTTGTTTCACAAACTGATTATCTTATTTAAGTATTAGACAGGTCTTGTTTCAAAGCCAAAGGAGCGAACAATATCAAGTGATTTGTGAGCAATTTCTTCATTGCAACTGAAGACAAACTAACCACACCAACAGCCACAACCAAGATAACACCACCTGACTATCCTCTCTTCATTGACTAGTTTTCCATGGAATGTTGTCAATCTCAAGCACACACCAGGATTTTGAACCTCCAGGGCATTTATCCTTGTAGCTAATCATATTTTAGATCTTCGATAGTAAAACACATTATAAGATAAAATGATAGTTTAGACAAGCCTAGTTTTTCCTATTGGTTTCTACTACGTATCATTCAGAGTGGTGAACCATAATACTTTGGACAAGGGAAGATATTTTATGCTAGGTACTAGCAGATAAAGCTTCCAATCAAGTTGCAACTGTTTCTAATTTTTGACAGAATGAGACATTATTGAGTGTTGCCCACTACAGCTTTCTTATATTTTGTTAAACATCATCATCAGGGGAATGCTGAGTTGTATGAATTAGAGCAGAAACATAAAATTTAGGTTTAGGTTAATGGAGATTGTTCTACCAAATTCAAGGCCAATTTCAAGTAGGAATGCTGCAGAACATCAAATAATCAGTGGCCAAAAATGGCTACAAACAACACCGAACATGGAGCAATTTGAAGATTTCGTAAAGCCTGTGGTGTTTGGTGTGACAACAGTCAATGAAGTCAAAGATAGAAAACCTTTTTTTGCAACTTGAAATAAATTTAATCCCAGAAGAAAATCGCTCATACAGAACACTGCATGTGAGCACAACAACATAAAGTCAGCCAAATAACCTGTTCTTACCGATGTAGCACAACAAAATGGATTTCTATCAACGGTCAACGTTATCAACAATCAGAGCGACTCTTATATGACTTAAAAACAATAACATAATCAGAATGACGAGAGTAGCCTCTTTTTGCCATCCCCCCCTTTTGAAAATTTCTTTTCTCTTTCACAGCAGCCAAGGCTAAATGAGTGTTCTAGCCAGCACTCATTGGCAAAATATACACAGGGGCGTGCTACAGACTGCATCAGAGTAATCTTTCTTTAAGATCCTGCCTTTTGCAAAATCCCTTGCCAGCCTTCAAGTATGATAAAATAAAAAATAATCTATCTGTTACTGACAAAATATTAAAGATTGACCCTTTCTGAAGGAGAGCATCTCGTCACAACTGATTTGCTACAGACTACAGATTCATTTGAGATGACAACTTCGATGTTTTAAACATTACAATTCTATTCACACTTCAAAGTCTATGAAACAGAAGACCTAAACATCAACTAACAAACTAATCAACTCAACTAACTATCCATACACAAATCTACCAACCTGTCCTTCTCACGTATCACACGACTTGCCTTTGAAAGCTGCAAATTAGATGATTGAATTTTAGTTTAACAGAGCTACAATAACTACTAAATAACTAACAAATGTAGAATAACCAGCCCTGTGAATCGGTGCATTGAACATTCACAATGCACCTGGAATATGCATATTAAGTGTACTAGGGCAAAGAGATATGCCAAAAAGAAAAAAAAATTCTATCTGAGCTCAGTCACTTTGGAAAGATCATGATCTACCAAACTAGCGGTAACACTCTAAAATTGCCTAAGATTACTGCTCCAGCCACATGGAATGCAAAAGCTCATTGAGTTCAGCTTTTAAACTTGGTATGACAGGAATGGCTTGAAAATCAGAACACTTGAAAATACCATTGGTAGTATGCAATCTATAATCAGTTATTCTTTCGTGCGGAGGGTATTGCTGTTCTATTCAACCTTCAGTTTTCTGGTAACACTTCTTCAAATCATTCCAAGCGAGCAACACACGGAGTAATCTTTAATATGGCTAACATGCTGAATGGCAACTGATGCTGATTCTTACATCAAGCATGCAGCTTCCTTGGAATTCCTATCCCATTTCTGAATTGCATGTCACTCCTTCCCAGCACAGGGCACAAATTGAAGTACAACTTCATGAATGCCCTCCCATCCCTACCCAGAAGGACAGCTTTCCAATGCATGTTCCAAAATCAAGATGATATGAGACCTACAGAAGTCAATCCATGAACAATTGCATCACATAGGCAAAATTCTATATTGGAAACAATCATGGCTACAAAAACTGTATACCTATTTATCAACGAAAGTAGTGAGATACACTGTCATTGTCATGCTAGAAAATTACGCAAGCCCTGATGGGATATGACTCTTGTCTAGTAATGCACTATGCGATCTAACAATATACTGTGTGGATAAGACCCATACTTCAACATTCACTGGTTATCCAGCTTTATACAGACATTTTGAGCTGACGCACTTTTGAATGTGTGATTGAGTTTTCAAGTATTGGAGTGAAACAACGTCAAGCAAAAGGAAAGAATTGTAGATTGTAGATTCGTTCTCTCCTCATCCCTTCACTATCACTCAGTGCTAGGTTTTACTGAGCCCCTACCCATCTTAGCCTTTAGGGATTTCGCGCTTACCAGTAGCAGCCTGTGGGATTCGAACCCTCGATCTTGTGTGCACAAGGCGACCGCGCTACCACTGAGCCATTCCAGCGCCCTAATGGTTAGGGCGGATATTGGCTGGTCATTCTTCTGAGTGTAGCTACTCTGTGGTAGCCATAGGTGAATGGTATCCTCGATACTGTGTCGCGGCTCCTTATCCATTCGGTTGAATCGTGGCAGTGGTGGACATCGTCAACCAAATTCAATGAAAGGAATGAATTTTCGGCTAGGTGACAAAAGTTTCGCTGAACTTTGTTAAGGTTTCTTTGGGCAAAGTTGGGCATAATTAAGGAATCTTTCGGCCGGTTTCGCCAAACAGAAATTTTCGCCCCGCAGCAGATGAGCAGCTCCAAAGAGCTGTATGGACAAAATCCTGCTAAAATGCAGATTTGATTACTTTATTTTCTGAGTCTGAACATGATGCACAGCCTCATGCTCCACATGCATTGAAGCACCAAATGAAACAAGAGCATTTGCTTGAGGAGCGATGAGTTACAATGAGGTGCAACAGATAGCCTAAAACATTAAATCATATATAGAACATAACAGCCATGACTAATGAAATTCATAGCAAGACACTCTAATAACCATTTTTAGACATACTCAAGGCCAACAAAACCTATCTTGCCCTTGACACAAGGCCCATAACATAACTACATTGCTTTCAAGTCTTACACCAAAAAGTGCCATAAATGTAGAGCCATGAACATGATGAATATGAGCCATCTCAGATAGTGCATGATTCATAACACAACTACCATTGTTACAAAGTTACACACCAAAATTTTACAATATGAACAGATAGGTAAATAACTATTTCCAAAAAAACAACGGATGGACATTTTGGGGCACGAATGGCCCATGAAGATTGAGAGCAATCCCAGACATGTCACCTAACATATATAATAACAGGTAATTTCCCTCCAGTTTCAGACTGAAAATTACATAAAGGAGATACGCAGACTTTGAAGTATTTTAGATCAATCCAACAAAATAGTCATAAATACTTATTACAAATAGCCACCAGCATACATTAAGGCCAAAAAAATTTCGGTGGGACAAAATTTTAGTGAAAGTTCAAGCCAAACTTTTTCTGCCGAATATTAGGGTCCCGCCAACATTTACTCCTGCAGAAATTTTGCTGAAACTTCTATGCTACCCGCTCAAAGTGATTCTAATATACTTAATAAAAACAGTAAAATTTAACTTTTTGGTACATGTCTTGAACTTAATAAGTCAAATATTACATCAATCAATATCAAAAAAAGTTACACCTTACGAAATTTTGTCCCACCGAAATTTAACATTTCGGTAAAATTGTATCAAAATATTCCTACCGAAAGTATTTCCGCCTAAGTCCAGAAAATCCAGCGGAAATTTTTAGGCCTTTAATATATTTAACCAGAAATATTTCAAATATCTGCCTTCAATACTTCGTTTCAATTGTGACTTTTGATCTTTGAACCAAATTTAAGATAATTCTATAGTTGGAAAAAGTACTGGGGATAGATCCACGGAGCTAATTTTATGAGACTCTTACACTAAAAGAGGTGCCCAAAATGCTTGGGAGACTCTGCAACAACCTGAAAGCAAAATTAAGTCCCAGTGACTGCAAAAGTAGGCAGTTGCTTGAGTGTGACTTCTAACCTGAAATGATGATAGTCTGTCTACGGGTTATACATTCCTTTGTCAAGTGAGTGGATAAGAAAAAGAATATTGCAGGCTTTGAAAGGAGAGGAGAGCGATCACTCTCCCTCGCCTCCATACTCTCCTAAAATGTTTGAGGAGAGCTGCCATCCCTCGCCTAGCATCCACATAAGAGCCTTAAACTTGCAACTATTTTATGCATCATCACTCGCCTCTATTTATCTGGAGGAGAGCTATATCTCTCTCCTACTAAATATTTCCTTTCAAAGTCTGACAATGAGTGCATGAACGGGGTTCAGAAGCAAACTTTTAAGCTTCAGCCTAACATCGCACAAAGTTTTAAATCCTCTGAATATCGGGCACCAGAAACAGATTTAAAAACTGGCTGAATGAAATCATCGGAGTAAAAAATATTGCCATGCATGAGCTGAGCCAATTTAACACTAGGGCATAAAGAAGCGATAAATAGCAGTATATTCAGCATGCAGTAAAAATACAATGTAAAAGAATATTTCCAGAACCTGTTGCTTTCGAAAAGTTGCCAGTCTCATCAAATGTCCCTTTTGAAACTCAGCAACCTAAAAGAACAGATGGCATTAGTGGGAAAGAATTAGTGGACTTCCGAAAAGCAATCAAGGATCTTGGTTCGACAGCGTACAAAAGGGCAGTCTTGTGTACCCAATGCAACAGACGGTCCATGTAAAAAAATAGTCAGAAGAAACATTTGCAGCTGTCTACACGAAAATAAAACCACACAGTTACTAGCCTGTACTACACCAAGCACACTGCACTTCAGTTGCTTGCTAGGTCTGTTACCTTTCACAGTAATCATTGTAATCATCCCATAATGAGCACATTAATTAACGCCATCAGTGACCTCAAGTAATCAATTATGCATGACCCTAACCATTGATTCAATACCAACTGATGTGAATTGAAGTTGCTATAGGAACACCTGATGCAAACTGCAAATAATTGACAAAACTTGCTAATTAGAAAAGCGGAGATTCGCGCAAAAGTGAGCAGACTCTGAGAGAGCTAGATTCGAGCAGAGGCAGTGAGCATGCTAATTATTACTCACTAAGTGTTAATTGCTCAAACTCACGTTTTGAAAACTTACGAACATTCTAATGTGGAACAATACATTAGACAAAGGCTATTTTTAGGCCAAAATTCAAAATGAATATGTACCATTTTTTCTCACAAAACCGAATGCTAGTCAAAACCCCCGAACACATTCATTGTTTGAAGTAGGTATCCATCAAGCAGTGAGGCAATGCTGACATTTTGTTTTTTCAAATACCGAAGAAGCAACACGTCTTAATTGATCCACCCACAAAAAGAAAAAAAAAGATTTTGAGGTTCTAGAAAGCCCTGTGCAACTGTCCAGGCATGCGAAATACTGTTGTTTGAAAGTTAATAAACAAAACTGTTAAACGCAATCACACTTATAGGGCCTGATTCACGCCGCTCCTCTCGTCCTTCAATAATCCTTTGCTTGAGGGTAGGCAATACGCCATTGTTAACATAAATTCCTAATTTATTGTCTGAGAATGTAGCTTAGCGGCAGTATGTTTCATACATGGTTACATAGTTGGGAGGATGCAAAACATCCACACGATTTCTGCTGTCACATCAGTTTTGCAAACATGATGCACAGATCATGCTGATGCAAACATCAGATGATATGTCTCTAGAACGCTATAGCTATCTGCCATTATCAACCTTGTTCTGTTAAATTGCACAATTTTCTGAGAAAAACGTAAGAAGTGCAATATAGCAGCTAATAGCAAAAATATCAGCGAACAACAATGGACTACCTGTGCAAGGTAGTAACAGTCACAAATGAAGCAAAATTGGTGTCTGGCAATTTTTTGACTGAGCTCATTGCGGCTACCGACAAGGGTATTTAAGAAACGGGGAAACTTGCTTAATTTAAACTGGGTATATAAGGAGTGTTTAAGAGTAATGTTTCTTACCTTCGGAGAGATCATTAGTAGAACATCAAGCGAATATTTCAGCTCGAAAAGATGCCTAATAATGCCTTATGTTTTGAACTACAGGACAATCATTTTTCAGACCTTGAAGGAGAGAGGTGACCTTTTTTGGATAGGACTGTGAAGTTTCCCCCAGTCGGCCCGAGAAGGCCAATTAGCGGCTGACTCATGTTTGATACAGCAATAGAGCTCTTGCAATCATTGACATGACATTTAGTGAAATAGATCTAGTGAATCATATTTGTAATTGTCATGCATTCTTAGAACACATGTATACAACCATGCTCACAGTTAATTCTATTCAATAAATGCAGTTCTCTGCAATTACTACTAAGTGTTTTCACACATGGTTGTGCATTAAGAAGGCATAATTTTTTTGCATGATCAGCAGATTACGGGTAAGTTTGAAAGCATTCTCCCTAATGAGCAGAATATGGGTAAGTTTGAAAGCATTCTCCCTAATGAGCAGAATATGGGTAAGTTTGAAAGCATTCTCCCTAATGAGCAGAACATGGGTAAGTTTGAAAGCATTCTCCCTAATGAGCAGAACATGGGTAAGTTTGAAAGCATTCTCCCTAATCGAGAATGTGGAAATCATTCAGTCACATTTTCGCTTCTACTTCGGAGAGTGAATTGATTTTCTGCAGCAAAACGTCTTGTCTTGAAGCCCAAATTGACCCATGGTTCGGAAGACAGATGAGGATGTCAGAATTTTATACTACAGCATATCATTTTGGCAATATGTGTGTTTTTGGGCAATTACCCTATCAAAAGCATATTCTTAGTTCTATTCTGTTTGGGGGAGGAAAATTTACCCCCAAAAGCAAACTTTTGAAAATAGATCCTGAACAGCTTGTAAGAGCAGGCTGCAATCTATTTCAATCACATAATATATCACAGCAAATGTTTACGGCAAATTTGGATGCAATCGGTTGAGTAGGTCTGGAGAAATGAGAACTTGGTTGAAGCTCTTTCAAGCCCTTTTTGAGTGTCTTACGGTTGAAAAATTTGAATTTAACAACAAGTTCTGGGGATTTTGGTGTAATTTTGCAGAGGAACATTATAGAATAGTAAATTCCATCAAAAGAGTTGTGTCTGGACTTACAACATCTGAAACAGATCTGAATTTTTGCCAACTATGCAGCCGAAAAATGCTGATCACATCAAAATTTGGACAATGACAGCTGTCTTGCATTTATAATTAAGTTCATAAGTTGATCTTCATTCCTGTCAAATTTTTTATTTCCTACTTCAGTATTTCAGATTTTAAACAGTGTGCAATTTCCAACAACCCTTCAACGTAAATCAAATAGCTCGACCAGAATAGGCCTGTTTTACTAACAGATGCATCTTGGAAACGTGACCCCATTGTGATTCAAACACCATCCAGATTCACAGTGTTCCCAAGTTTTCCTCAAATCACCATTTGAGGGATTTTGGACAAAAACATGAAGAAACATTAAGGAAAATACTTCATTAATCTAGCTGTTTACTTGTAAGACCTCGGAGACCAAACCAACATATTTTGAAGAACTGAAAGAACTGAGAACTTTGATTACTGAGCATTAGAAATAAATAAATGGTATACGTACCAGAGGCATAAAGCCAAAATTACTGATAGGCTTATCCAAAAATTACCATTTGCTTACCTGAAGCAAGATTTTTATCGATAGCTAATCAAAGGTTATAGCGATGCTAGATTTTAAATCATAAATGTTGCATGCACACAAGACATACCTGTTGATGTTGCTGGACAAATTTTTTGGATAGATTATTGAGGTCTGTGAAATACAATTGAACATCAGGTTTCATCTAAATACAGAAAAGAATGACACAAAATATATAACCCATATCTTCATGGAATCCAAAACCATAGTAAGTCAGCAAAAATGTTCCGAGAACTTTGTGTTTTCTTGATCATCTACTTAATAGAACATTTTTACTGGCATTCTCAGCAGTGTTCTTCTTCTAATTTTTCAAACTTTGCAGACAGATAGATCTTATCTAGTACAAACGGGCTACAAAGCAATAAGCACATAGTGGAGGTTTCAATTGAAGCAATACTGAATTTCTGGAGTATCCAGATCCAAAAAGAGAAATTAGGCCATGGGCGCACAGATATTAGAATATAACTAGTCATAACTTTTCGAAGATTGATGATGGGAAGATTCAGTACCTTCTGAATTTTTTTAACTAGGTTCGATTAGTTGAAAGCAAAATGATCAGGCGCACGAGCACAAGTCCAAGTTCGACTAGGTATTGTTTCCGAGATACATATCAGAGTGCATGCACTTATAAAGCCCGTGAGCAGATTATATTGATCATTAGGCGAAGATGGAGAACAAAGGTAGTATCAACCTTGGTTCTGCATCCTATTGTAGCAATGACCTTATCGTTGCTAGTCATGCACCGGTGCTGTTTGCAAGCTACCCTTCCGCTCTCTTTGATCTTAGTCGAAAAAAGTCATGTTTCTTGACTAGGGCAAAAAGTCGGGCGTACGCACGGAATGTAGACTAGCAGTCAATTTTGTGTTCTCAGAACGAAGCCAACTGGGGGAATTCAAAGTTTGATTAGCGTAGTCAAAATTTATATCTCTGTGCGCCCATGACCTTAGTCCAAACATATATACGATTTATACGATATCACCACCAATGACAACAAACAACATATACAACAAGGCTTTCAGTGCAAGGTATGCAAGGGATGTGAGGTATGCACCTCTATTTCTGGAGGCATGTGGAAATAGCACACCATTGGACTCTAGAGTACACCTCGACTACATCTTATGTATTTTGGTGTAATTACGACGCATGGTCATGGTAGGTCATTACATATCATGTAGTATGGCATTTTCTTCACTCTGAAATGCTTACGGTTTCTTCTAAAACATAGCATGCCTGAAGTAAACGGTGATAGCACGCCTCCATAGTTTGCAGAGGGGTTTCACCCCCCTATTATCAAACATACCCCCATCAGGCCTACTACCCTAATGATAAAATTTCTTGTACCCCCATTATGAGTTTTCTCATCTGCAAAAAAAAAAGTACAGTACCTCGTCCACCCAACTATCGAACTATGGATAGTACCACAAAGCTTATTTGTTCTGTCATTTCAATCCAGTGGAGGCCAAATGGGTGCATTATTAGGGATGCCACAATAGTTTTTGAATTGGGAGCCACCTTCTGCAGTATGTTTTGTTCAGCTAATATGTGAGAAACCCCCACCCCCAACCTGGCTGCTTAACTGTAAATCTGCATGAACCTGTCATGAAATTTGAATACCTTTGGGTGTGAAAACTACCCCCTTTGAACCAAAACAGGAGAACAGATATAGCGAGAAAGTCCGAGTCAGAATAAGAGTCTTACATGCATCATGAGAAAACACAAATCAGTGATCTGGATTCTTAACACTATTCAGGCCAGGCTTTTTTGACTGGTGCATGGCCGGGGGAAGGGGGGTAGATTCTGCCACCCTCCCAAAAGTACCTGTAAAGTAGCTGCTAGGCTATCAAACTGATACAGCATCTAAAACAATCTATTAAGAGTAGAATATACCTAAAATGATACCCTCCAAGTCACTACAGTTGTCTCAATCAAGAATCTTGTAAGGTACACTTTCTTAGGATTGGTCAAATTTGTGTCATTTTGCTAAAGATTCGTCTGAGAGCCATTTTATAACCTGTAATTACGTACTGGACAATGGACTTACATTCTGACATTAGGACTTATGCAGAGGATCTGGTCGAATCTTTTTAACTCTTTCGCTACCATAAGCCGCTGACAGCGGCTTTTGATACTCTCTGATAAGACCGCAAGCCGCTCACAGCGGCTTCTCCATCCTACTCTCCCAAGACGCGTCTTGCGTCCCGTTGGTTGCCGTTGAGCGACTTTTAATGGCATCTTTGGCAATCAGAGCAATTGATTGGCCGATTAGTGGCTACTTTGGGCCTGTCTCAATGATTCTTATGCTGAATGAGAGCACTTGAGTTCAAAGTACAGTCGAAGGCCTCAAGAACGTGCGCAAACATGGCGAGAGGTATAGATGAATGTTGTGGGTCGAAATGCTACTGAAATTAGGAACATGCAAGTGATGAAATAATAGTAAGTAAGAAGTAGAAGTTGAGTTTTGACAAGATTTATGCATCCTACAGT
>JAOBRC010676564.1:0-10564 GCA_027575255.1 Scolionema suvaense | reverse complement strand
TTTTTCACTTGTTCCGATACATTTTTTCTAAGATTGTAGATCTGCAAAACGATCGATCAAAAAATTATAAAATTTCTATTAAAATTTTTCAGCGTGCGGCCTGGCATGTTGCGAAAGCTATACCTAGTTTAAATTCATCTCCTCTTATTGATGACTCAGGTCTACGACAGATCCAATCCTTGCTTGCCTACTGGGCAGCTAATTGTTATGGTTACAGTTGATGCTGAAGAATAAAACGTATACATCAAAACATCAAAAGACCGTTCCAAAAGTTCTCAGTAACTGTAATGCAATCGACCTTTTCGCAAATCGTTATTAGGCAATGCATTGTGACATGGCCACGGGGGGATCACATTGAAAGTAATATTGTAACAAAAGTAAATGGTCCTACGTTATTCCCAGATTTGCTGTCAGCAGGCAATTACCATTACGGGATAAAGTTTTGCGTGAACTTATTTTTGCGAGTCCGTTTTTTGGGGCGTTTTGCGTGGATTTATTTTTGCGAATCAGAGATTTGCAGAGAAAATACATGGAAGTAATTTAGCGAATGAGCATCAGCGAAAGAAATAGAGGAGGTTATTGACGTGCATGTAGAGAGAAAGAACGAGTCGGAGCAAATTGTTGTTGATTAACGATCGAAAAATTAGTTGTATTTGGTTTTGGTCAGCTTATGATATCATTTTGGTAAATTTTGCGTGGATCTAATTTTGCGAATTTAGCTGGCTACGTCCTTCCGCTTGCTAATTTTCAGATAAAAAGGAAGGTATATGCAATACTAGCAATCATAATAAATGGTGGAACGTTAATTAATTTTAACGAATTTTAAGACCATCCAGCTTATTATAAAATTTAGAGCATATGTACACAAATCAGTCCTTGGAAATAACTGTTCGAGTGGTTTCAAATATTCGCTACTGTTTGACCTTTTTATCTAAAACGTGCATAAGAAAGTTATTTGTTTGATGACTATTTCCCCAGTTCTATTGATTCCGAGTTTTTGCTATAAAAGAAACCCGTTTAACCCCATTTAAGGGGAGGTATGCTTACCTCCCCCATCTATCTCCCGATCGGGAATTTTCTATGGGTAATCTTTAGGCACTCAACTTTCCAGAAAACATTCACTGTCTTCGCTCAGTTTGCTTCAAATTGATAAGGAAGGAGGCCTACCATCAGCGTGCTGTGCGAGCCTGCTCAAAATGCCTGCGTGAAATACAATGGAGCAGTGTCAGACTACTCCGAGAAAATTTTCATAACTTTTAAACCACTAATCTGAAGAAGCTCAAGGTTGGACACAATGTGCATGAGAAATAAATGTTAAAAGCTACCAAGAATTAGATGCATATGTACAGCCGTTCAAAAGTTATCGAAAAGTTTCGGAGGGGGAGGTAAATATACAAATCCGACTATCAGCCTCTCAAAATTGAAGAAACTTAAGCTGACTATCGAACAGAACAGCAAAACGAAATTAAGAATTTCAAATTTTGCTAACAAGAAATGCCATTGTTTTTTGTTTGTTTGTTTGTTTTTTTCAACATGGTCAAACATATTGACACCATCTCGAAATTTAAACGCATTAGTCACATAGGAATCACTATTGCAGTAGCTATTTGATACGCAGTTAAAACGTTTTCCAGTAAAATCTCAGAACTATTTTGAAACTAACTACCACGGGCGCTTGGTTTCTGAAAAAATAAACGTGTATTGCGGATGTGGATATCAGAAAGAAGTCTGAAATTTCGCGTTGTGGAAGCAAGGTGCGAACCTTCTGTTCCCGTCGCTGCAGATTATCACAAAATTTTGAAGCTCCGAATACTGATTCTGAGCACTTAATACATATCAATCAAACCACAAGTATCTTTCGTTTGTTTTCCTACATGCTAAGCCCATTAGTCGTCAGAATAGATCTCAGCTGGTCTACCGAATTTCGATAACAGTATGCACACTGCAAGCTGTTTTACTAAAAACTCTATCTATCTGTTTATAGCGTATACATTCACCTGTAGTCAAAGTATGTCAAAGTATGGGTCACAGAGCGACCAGTAATGTCAATCATTGTGTGCTTACAAATATAAACGTGAAGATTTTATTTCTCTTCAAAATCTTTCTCATGTTTTGCTGTGGCCATTCAACTAGAAGCTAAACAAATGCGCAATAATGGTGCTCAATATTTTATGATTTTGATGTTCGCATTTGTGCCTGTGACAGAACTACCACAGTAGGAGCAGATGCATGCTCGAGTTATTTCTGTTTTCATGATTTGCACTTCCTCGACACGTCGAAGTAATGGCACTTTTGAAATATTAAGTGGGATTTCTTTTTGTAGAGAGGAGATTATGAAAACAATGATTACATGATTCTGTTCGTGAGAGTGACTTTATGTTGGGTTTTTGACTTAAAAATCTTCCTATACTTTCAATTATTTTATTTTCTTACCTCTAATAAGAACTTCATTTAGCAAGCGATATGTAGTTTTAACTTTGTATATTTTCATTTCAAACCTTCTTCTGCTAAATGGAGCTTGTGCTTCTGCGATGCATTATTTTTCTCGAATCTTAGTTTTCTGGATATTTTACTATGAAAAATGGATGGCTAAAGGCGCATGCACCATTATTTGTCGCCTTATTATGGAGACTTGAAATGCTCTGGTAGATCTTGGATTAAATATGAAAAAATATATGAACGTGCACGTTCTCTTCTTGATTGAGGTATACATCTATAATCATGTATCCACCTTCACAACTCCCACCCGGGTAATTCACATCCAGGGCAGTTCCTCCCTGGATAATTCCAACTCGGACATTTCCCACCCAGGACAATTCAATACAGGATAATTAGAAAGTAAGTAAAAAGGAGCATTGTACTGATAAAATTTTATCGCAAGTTCCTACCACGTAGGCGTCTCTAAGTTATTTACGAATCTTACATTCGTCCACAGTTTGAGTATGCTGATGTCATTTTTCATTCACCTAATAACAATTCTATTCTTCAAATGTTAGCGGCAACAATACAAGGCTGCTTATTTAGCTATTACTGGAGCATGGTAAGATACATCGACTAGTAAAATTTATATGAAGAACTTGGTTGGAAAACACTTCATCAGCGCCGAACTCCAAGGAGACTTTTTCTGGTCTGGAGAATTATGCATGGTAAAGCAACAGATTATCTATTGCAAATGCTGCCAGTACAGCTAAGCGGATATTCTTGAGAAAAAAGGAACGTTTAAAAATAAAAGTATATAGAACAAAGAAGTATGAATCGTCTTTTGTCCCCTCTAGAACTTTGGATTGGATAAATCTAGAGCCCTCTCTGAGAGATAGTGTTAGTTTAGACGGATTTAAGAAAAAAATCTTAGAATTTATTGGCCCCTCTTGTAGTTAAGTGTGTTCGATGTACACCACTCGATTGCCCTGATGTTCCTTAGTCAATTGCGGCTAGGCCTGAGTAAGCTACGAGCTCATAAATTTCGATATATTTTCCAGGATACGAATGACTCTATATGCGAACAAGCAAATGATGGTGTTGAGGACACTATACACTTTCTAATGGAATGCAAAGCATTCTCTCGCCAACGCACAGTCATGTTCAATAAAGTTTCAAATTTTATGTCTACCTCGCTATATGACTACTCTGATAAAGAAGCCTGTGATGTCTTATTGTATGCCTCTATAGATCTTAATACTGAATGCAGTACGATGAATCTTAGTCCTAATACCTTATTATAGACAAAACAATGTCGGACAAAAGTGACGAATTTTTTCGAAACAAAATTTCAAATTTTCCTACCTAAAATTTGTTTTCTCGTTTATGAAGCAAGTCTTCAAGCAAATCAAATGTTGGAAAATTTGTTACTTTCTGCTAACCAAAAGTTTTTACCAACAAAAATCATTTCACCCCCAAACTTGAAAGAGTCATTATTCTTTGCCGCAAAAATTGAATCAAATCCCCGATGGTAGCCTTACGAAGCAAAAACATCCAAGTGCAACCAAGAGAACTGTTATATGCATACTGTTATATTGACATACTTTGCTAAGTAAAATCCATAAAAAGTAAAATTAAAATTGGACTAAATTATTCATCGGACAAAATTATTTGTCGAACAAAAGGGATGAAATTTTCCGGGGGTGACGAAAATTTTGTTCGACATTGTTTTGTCCTATAAGGTATTGACTTTTAGACTATTAGATTTTAGGAGGTTTAACCACAAGAATTGCTACATTGCAGTATTGGTATGAGTGTGTGTTTTGTTTCGTTTGTTCGTCTGTGGTTCTTGTGTCATGCAAGGTTGCACCCTGAAGTAGTCAGAATTGCACCTTGCATGAGGGTCGATGTTTTATCGTGTTGTCTCTTTGTTTATCATGATCCAGCCTCTTTTGTTTTTCTGTGTTTACTAACGTCTATGTTTGTATCAGTACCTAATGTTCCCTGATGTTGACTCATTACTATCACCTGAATAATGCTCACCCGCTGGTGCTCGTCTAAATTCCTTGAAAATTACCTTAACCCTACGGGCTGTTTGGGTACGTGTCAGACAATGAAACCAACACAGTACTTTAAAACCGTCTTTTATGAGTGCAATAAAATACAAATGGGGTTTTCTGAGTTCTAAGCAGTGCGTCAGACAAAAGTTCTATAAGGTACACTTTTTAAGATTTCGTCAATTAAACATGATTTTGAAGAACATTTGTACCTGAAAACTTTTCCAACCTCCAGCATGTCATGATTTTCGCGGTGTCACCGCACATAAAAACTTAACTGGAACATAGTATCACTGTTGAAATGTTTCGCAACATTTAATTTCATTTGAATACGATTTTTACCAGTAATTTGAAAGCAGTTTTGGAACTTAAGAGAAGCTTTTGTTATTGGAATGGTGACAATAACGATATTCTATAGATGAATTAGTTGATCATTTAGCATTCCTTTAGGAAACGATACCGTGGAGAGTCAAGTGAAGTGTAAGTAGCTGAATTATGTTGTGTGTCTTAGCTATAGACTCTTCTCATGCTCCTTGTAATGTTCCTACTGGGGACTGGAAGAATTGTGGACTACTAAAGCCTGCGTCCACACGTTTGTAGTTGGGGAGGAGTAAATTTCTCGAGTTGGCAAGTTATCCAAAGAGTGCAGCGGAATCTCTTTAACTCGAACTCTCAAAGGACAAAATTCCAGATAAAAAAATTGGAGATAGAGAAATGGATTTCTTACAGCAGCAACACAGTTTCAAGGTACCGAAACTTTTTACTGCAACATAGGCCCAAGTTCGATCTAGTGAAGTTCTATACCAAGAGATTCCATAGTACTCGTCAGCAAACTAAAAAACGGCTTTTTTCATCAGGGTCAATCGTCTTTTAATTCACTTTTTGAAGCAGATGCAGAAATGCAGATTTTTTACGGTCTGCATGAAAAAAGGTATTCAATATCTTTTTAGAATTCAATCATTTAGAGTATAACTCATGGGCCGAGGAGCGTAATTTAAATTGGGGGGGAGATCATAGCTCGGATGTTTTGGGTAGCATTCCTTAGTAGTCATAATAGTAAAAAAAATTCCCTTTGCAAAAAAAGTGGGGGGCCATGCCCCCCCCCCCCACTCCCGTCTTTTGAAATTTTGATAACACTGGAATGGCTGAAGACTGTATAGGGTTATGCTTTGCAAACGTTCCCAAACTTCTCTGGCTTGTACTTTTCGGAATGTCACCTGATCATTTTTTGACTGATGGTATCATCACTTCTGGCAAAATTTTTGGTTTTCTAGTATTGCTGTCATGACGGTCCACTTATTTTCTTGTGCTTTTGGTCAAACCTATTACTCCTGATCAGGGACTTTTAGTAGAAATATGTTTGGGATAAATAGCGGATTCAAATAAGTAGTCAAAATCCAAATATTGGTTACTTTTGGCCATTTTATGAGAGTGTTTTTTTTTCTTTTTTTGCAATACTTTTCAAGAATGAAAAATATCAACCAACTGTTTTTCAACAGGCAGAGGATTGCACGCTCATTTACATACAAGTATAAAAAAAAAGTCAGTTACATCATCGATTCTGTAATATGTTGGACAGGATATAGTGTGCACGAAATCTATAAAATGTAGCAAAATGAAAAATTAAAGACCTTCAAGAAAAAATACGTACATTTACATCGTCTCAACTAACAGAGGATATTTTCCCGTTCCACTCAGTATCCAGTTTTTTTTTTTATGTTGGCTTCTATGAGAGATCAAAGAGTTAACACGCAAAATTTGAATTGAGTATAGTGAGTGGAAATATGTTTTTTCAGGGTATGATGGTCATGATGATTCACAGGTAAGCGGAACACTCATCAGTGCTACGTTGAGGAAGCAACTGCCCTCGGATATTTTACCGAGTGAGAATCACCAGGTTGGGAATTATCCAGGTGGGAATTATTCAGATGGGAGTTGCCGTACTACCATGAGGCGGTTTTCACAGAGCGGAACTTTCCACGTGGTCGATTTTTTTTTCGCTCGGGAAAATGACTGAGCATGCACACTTTAAGTAAGTGACGCAATTAGACGGAATCCGAGTTTGAATGCAATTTCGGTTTGCGAGTGGAATCATGGGCGTATCAACGTCCATGGTGGAATTCATTGTGTGCAATCTGCTGTGTGGAAATCCACCTTTACATCGATTGTCCTGATACAGCGCTGGTTTGAGAGGAGGAAGACACGTCAGCACTTAAAATATCTTTCAGAGATATCATTCATTTTTTTTTGGGTGCTGAATTCCGAATTCTAGGTGTCTAATGACAGCATGGGCTGGCTGAATCGGAGCCTCGCTTTCACGCTCTCACTTGCTCTCATTTGATTATCCTGTTGTTCTTAGAGCTCCAGTATCTGAAGATGTGATCTTGTTAACTTTACTGTTCGCGTTTTGTTTGTGTTGTTGTTGCTGGAAATACAGTCGAACCCCTAACTGCAGCCACCTCCGAATAGCGGCCACCCTCCGATAACGGCCACTAACTTTCAGTCCCAAATGCTTCCCGTACGTTTTCTTAGACAGCCTCCGAAAAGCGGCCAGCTTCCAATAACGTTTAGCGACTACCTGGCGCCGTCCCAAAGGAAAAAATGAAGGAAAGCTCCCTCTAAAAGCAGCCACTCAAATATTTATTCTATTTTTTGCCTAAAAACATCTACTATTTACGCAAAACGTTTAGTGCTAAAGCATAAATTTTAACCTAAAAAAAAATTGCTCTGTACTTGCTCCCAAGAAATATGCTTATTGTGTGTCTTCACGCTTTTGTAATGCAATCAGACCTTTTTTTTTACTAAACCTCTGAATACTAGCCGTTTTCTAATTACTAGAAATTTCGTCTTTGCCCAACTCAAGTGTACAAAACTCCCCACCTCCCCTTCTGCCGCATATTTCCACCATTCCACTTATCGCATTTTCCTTCATTGATTTATCAAATTATTTCAAGAACTCTTTATTAGTTCTTTGAAAGTTTTGATGTGAATCGTAGGCCAGAATTACTGAAAGTAATGAGCCATGACGCATGTCTGGGCAAATTCTCGTTAGCCTCAGGGACTTAGCATGCTTTTTTGGATTGGGGAGGGGGAGCACAGTGTATCTTAATTAATAGAGTATCTCCCGGGTCACGCTCATGGTAGCCATCATAGGTACAATGTTGAAACCGGGAAACGTAATCCAGAGTTTTTTTCCCATCTCGTAAATGCATTACATGATCGCTGTGATTGGAAACTGCAAACATCTTCCAAGAGATATTCAAATCTTATAAAAATATTGGGGGCGGGGGGGCACCGGCAATCTTTGAGGTAATGCTGTTTATTATAGGAACCATTCATCAACCGTGTTTTCTCGAATAGAGGCCGCCGTCAATTAGAAGCCGCAATTTTTGAAGAAAAAGCTTTAAAAAAAGCCGCCCTCTAATAGAAGCCGCATTTTGGCAGAATAATGGAGTACCTCCTTCAAACAGAAACCTCATTAAAAAAAGAAACAATGCTATTTCAATTAATCAGATCTATTAGAAACAATAAATCAAATGTTTATACAATAGAGATATCTATCTGGTTTTCTTGAAGGATTTCTTCAGTCAGATCTGTTCAAATTCGAATTAAATGAAGTGGCTTTACAAATTCGATTGCAATGCAATGGCAGAAAAAATGATTGAAGCCGCCTTCAAATAGTAGCCGCCCTCTAATAGGAGCCGTGATTCGAGAGTGTACGGTATAGGAAAAACTCAGAAACGCAACTCATAAATGCAGAAACTCACAAAAACAGCTTGTGGGTGGCAAGTTACACCCAAAAGTGACCACTCAAAATATTTCAGGAACGCTAAATTGGTTCTTTGCACGTTTTGTTGCAAGTCTCAATGCCGACACCACTTCTCACAATCCATCATTTCCAGGAAAGCCCTTGTTTGGCAGGCAGACTTGGGTGAGACCATTTATGTCAAAAAATTTCTATTTTAAGGATGTTTTGAAAACTGTTTCCAGATCTGCTCATTGAATTTGAATAACTCTTGCTGTGAAGCTATAGAGCAACAGTAGTTACGTAGTTGCCAATACTATGTCTTTAACGTAAAATGTTTGAGAATATTCAACTGTTTTAAGAAGACTAAGGACTTGAGCGAAGCAGTTTTTGTCCAAAAACAACAGCTTTCTGTGCATGACAGTCTCACTGTTTTTCTTTAATCTAACACAAAGGTTCACAATTGCGAGTGCCCAATAATTCTGTCACTGGCGCTTTTTATTCCTATTATTCTATATCATTTATTATATCATTTTATTTAAAATTGAAGAAGATTGCAACCATATTTATACAAACGCTTCCACCGTGGTTGCTCTGTAACTTTCTGCTTCTGATAGGACTTATTGGCTCAAGGCTGCAATGGTTTTGTTCAAACGAAGGAATGACGAAAAAGATAATTCATGTATTTCGTTGGTTAGAAAAAAATTGCATCCAAGGATGCTATTTTCTTTTTTGCATTATTTCCTACGCTCCAGAATGAATTTGAAGTGTAGTTTTTGGTACGTTTTGGTGCCAAAATGTTTGGCAACAATGTTGATGATATTACTGCACTTACAGATAAAGTATTGAACTCTTACGATACTCTCGATACGAGATTTTGAATACGAACTTAAACTTAAGAATATTTGAGTGACAACGACTAGTGCTTCGGGCGTAATATTCCCACCCAGCAGGTATTACCCCATTATGATGCAAAATGTTTTACAGGAACTGTTTTTAGCGACCAAACTCCATGAACAAATAATATCTGACCAGAATATTTAGAAAAGAAGCGTAGGATAGATATCAAGTATATTGAAGATGCATTGCATTTCAAAACTGCATGCAAGCGGTATTTTCTTGATCGTACGAAATCCGTGGATTAAAATCAAGACAATTTTAGCTTTTTTCAATAATTTATTACGAAATCCAAGTAAAGCGGCCTCACCTGCAGCTTATGTGGAGATCGTGTGGCTAGGCATTTCTATCGTGTTTGGTTTGCAAATAATAGAGCGAAATATTTTGCTGGCTTCGTTTGTTTTTCCATGTTGTTGCTTATGAGGCAGGGTTGTAGTATTTTTCTCGATATTACCTGAGATGCACATATGTATTGGTTGTTAGTAGGAGAGTTTTGCTTGTAGTTTTAAAAATTATTTACAGAACTGTACGAAAATTCTTGAGGTTAATCATCGTCAATTAGCTTTTGTATTCTGTTGTCAGCTGAATGTTCTTCGCTAACGTTAATGAGAATTCAACCGGTTTGACTCATCGGTAGTGTTCTGGAGTGGACTGTTATTATATGGCATTATTCGAGCAGAAGAATAAAAAAAAAAAGATGCATGTTTTTTTATGGTTGTGCTGCCAAATGTTGTTTCGCGATGACGTTAGAACTGATATCATATCGTATGGATACGTAAAGCACACAAATAGGGCACGGAAAAATTCGATTCATTGATTTCGACACACTCTGGTATTCCAGCCAAAAAATGATTACAAACTAGTGAAGTGTGTAATGTACTGTGTACGGTCTACTTCACTATAGCTACGAAAATGCAGCCTTCATTGATATCCATTTTATTGTAGATGCAGGCTGATGCAGAGCCAGCATAGGTGCACACAATAGCACATTATTTCGGAACTTCATACGCTATTGGTGCACGTCATTAGCCCAAGATTGTAGGCCCAAAGTATCTTAATAACTCTGATTGTGTCTCCTATTGGGAAGGTGGTCTCATCGGGGACAGATTCAGGTTTTGGAAGACGCAAGGCAAAATATTGAGTAATCAGTTTGAACCCAGGGTGCAGCATAGGCATTGCGTGTAACTGGTACTACAAACCAATTTTTTTCCTTTTTCGATAATTTTCACTTGTAATTACCTAAAACAAAAATAAAAATATGTGTTTTTACACTTTTTTCGCCAGAACAACGTTTATAAGAAAATAAAGCTATAAGGAATCAAAAGCTAGGAACACACTAAGATTACCAAGACTTTGATTCGTAAAAGTTGGATTTTCTACTCGTTTAACCCTATTTACACTGGGCCAAAAAACTTACGATTTACACTGGGGGGGGGGGGGGAAAATT
>JAOBRC010676453.1:0-10564 GCA_027575255.1 Scolionema suvaense | reverse complement strand
AGCTTTCACTGGATGACCATTGATTCTGCAATTTATGTACAACATGTAAACCTAAAACAAAGCAGTGAGCAGAGAGCTTATCATATACATAGAATTTAGGTGCTGGCTATGCTAGCACATCGTTCAAAAACAGGTCAGAAACAGCTTGTAGGCATGGCACAGGAAGGAATAAGATGAAACAGAACATAACATTTATGGCAAGAACGGCACAACAAAATGTATGTACAGAGGACAAAGGAAATCATTCAGATACGTATCCTGTTGAGTGCCATGTACCCGTTATGCAGGTTTACTAAAATCTGTCAACGTCAGTGCCAGACCAGAGTGTGACTACAACGATAAAGTTGACTTTCAAGTCAGAGGATTCTACCTATGAGGGTATGCACTCACAGGATCAGCTATGAAGCAAATCTCTATCCTTTTTAGGATTGTATTTTTTTACGTTTCTTTCTTCCTTTTTTATTTTCCTGGGAACTGTGATTCCCACACAAAGATTTTGACCCTTATTTGCATATCCTTATGGTAATGTGATGGCATGTGTGGGCAGGTCAAGCAGTACTGGTCAAGTACCACTAGTCAAGTTGCACAGGCACACGCCAGGTTGTTGTTGAGAGGCAACTCCAGATAAAGGGATAACTAACTTTTCGTAAGGGAGGTTGACCAGCAGTTTCCAATCTGAGGCAAATGCCAAAAGACCTAGAGGAGGCTTTCGCTGCCTAACCCAGGACCTGAACTTCCTCCGTAGTGAATGACATACCATTATCACTTCCCTTAGATAAAGACCAAAGCCTGTAAAGAAACTGAGAAAGGCATTCCTTCAAGACTGTTAGCACATTATAATGCCGAACAATGAATCTTCCGTGCCAAAGGGCCACCTTGCAGGAATCTAAAATATGAGCTGTGGTGCGAACACTTTATTCATAGTTTTTCACTGGCAGCAATTTGATATCAAACTAGGTTGGACTCTACCAGGGTCGTATGTACAAACTGAAAAGAAAGTGATGAGGGGATGTGGCATGGCCAGAAATATTTCTAAGACAAATCATTAATTTACACAATCACACCACGCTGTCCATTGGCCTTGTATATTGGGTAAGACAGCTTTCACATGAAGTTGTTCCCGCAGAGTTCCTTCGACTGTACTAGCGATATCACGGTGCTTAAAGTCATTCCAGAGCTTTTGCAAGACTCTGGCTTAGACTGAATAAAACCCATTCAGATCTACCTGATTAGTTGTTATAGCCCATGATCTTCTTGAATTGGAGCTGGCTTTTTGACTCCCAAGATCCTGAATGTACGAATCTAGGAGTAGCAGATCACCATTCTCTTTAGATGATTTCATAATTGACAGGCAGACGTATGATAAGTAAGGGAAAAAGAGACGAGTACCAAAACACAATAACAGTATGATTGTATAGTTGAGTGGCATAGCTCAAGCAACTTCTAGATTGGAACTTCATAGGTTTGCAATGGGTACCTCATACAAAGAAGCAGCAAATTTAGGTATCAATATTTACTCATCAATCATAGACAAGTCTTTACTAGCCTAGCACTAGTACTTTCAGCAGCTGTATGCTGGAGACTGTGGCAGCATCAGTAACTTTCTGTGAGCACTCCAAAACACCAACAACAATTTGGAGCACCCGAGCATGTGGCTCATTGTTTTTGCTGACCAAGATAATTTTTTGCCAACTTTGGCCTGTTTTGATGAAAAATCGACTGAAAAAGGCAGTAAAACCCTAACAATTTATGGTCTACATTTATCTGATATATGCCAGGAACCAGTAAAAGTGATTTGAGGAGGCTGAGATATCAAATTCGCAACATTCAGCAGAATTTTACTGTTCAACCAAGGCTAGACGCGTACAAACTTGACGAAAATAGCAAATTTTTCCCTGGTAATCTAACGATCTCACTCTGGGTTAACACTTCAAAATAAATTTTACTTTATCACAAAATACCATTGCCTTCTCCTTACCTTCATTTTGTGTCTTCTAGGGGTCAAATACCGCTGCTAGGTTAATCCCCCCAGGCATTGCAAAAAAAAAAAAAAAAGCGGATAGCTTAGGGTTAGGGTAAGTCAGGCAATATTCCCCCTCTTTCAATTACCATTCCTCTCGATTTATGAGCACGGAAACGTATTCCAGGATAGGGCAACACATGCACCATCAAGTAATACCGTTTTAACAGTAGGAATCATAATAAAGAGATCATCCACAAATGCCTAAATTGGAGCAGTGTGCAGTTATATGAAAGATCCATACCCTGCAATGCAACATACATGTATGTAGTCAAGAATGACACTCCAAGCTAACTAGAACAACACACTGGAAAAAGAGCATCCTTGGGAGATAAGATAAAGCTAACTTAAATTGAATTTCTGGTTTGCGTCAGCGCGCATCTATAAAATTCTTCCGCATCTGCGTTATTTACTCCGATCTTGCCGCATGATATGAATTTATTTTTTCTTCCTGTGAAAGAAAGAATCGCCAGAGACACAGTCCATGTGCGTTCGTAGCAATCAACAATCTGAATGATAAATTACTACCAATACATTTAGGTATCTAGGAAATTAATGCATGCTATTATCTCATTGAAATCATTTCAACTAAGTCATTGAAATTTCTTCTTGCTCCGTCCGTGCATCTTCTGTTGTTGTGCTAGATAAATACAACACATTTGAAGCAGAAAAAGACTGTTTGATCTGTGGAGGACACTGTCGATGTCACTACGAAAAATGTACAATATACCACACTCATCGATCTCTTGATGCCCCATAAAGAGCATTTGAGTACTCTGTGTGTAAATCTTCCACACAAAACCGTGAGCCTTGATGCCTTTGATGGAGATGTCATGATGGGGCCTGCACTGCACGATGGTTCCTCATCGAATTGAGGCATGGATAGCCTGCTCACAGCCTCTGCTTGAATCAAGTTCTCTCAGAGTCTGCTCACTTTGGTGCGAATTTCCGTTTTTGAAATTGGCAAACTTTCTTAATTATTTGCTGCTTGTGTCAGGTGTTCCCATAGCAACCTCATGATTAACATGACTTTGTATTGAATCAGTACATAAACTCATGCACAATAGATTACTTGAAATCACTGGTGGCGTTAATGTGCTCATTATGGCATAACAAGGAACTTCTAACACTTGGGCATAACTACCAAACCCAGAAATGCTTCGATAGGTAACAGACCAAGCAAGCAAGTGAAGCGCAGTGCGCTTGGTGTGGTACAGGCTAGGGAATGGATTGACAATCAGAAGGGTGGTGAAGTAAACTTATGAGAATCGCTTCTTCGCAAACAGATGCGGGCTCAATTACCACGTAAGTGCTATTCATCTAAGTTTTCTGGCCGGCAACCATGATTGTGAAAGCAAGAGACCCTCACCCGCAGTAACTTGCTAAAACTGGAAGAAAAACTGGATATATAAATTGCCTCCCGCATCTAGTTTAAAATTTATGATAAATCGCATAGCGCATCTCACTTTTGACGAGTGGAGGCAAACCAGAAGATCAATTTATGTTGGCCTAATGGCCAGGAAGAAAATGATTTACTGTAAAAACCACTGAAAACCTCAATACAACTGGTTAGTGTACTTAAAATTTCTAGGGCTTCTTCAATTTTACATTGGAAATAGTTGCACTCTGCTGCTACGGTGGGAAATCACAAAATAAAATGTTTCAAAATTGTACGATATTCGCAGCCACAGATCGACGCAGCGGCAGGGTGGTTGATTTGCCTCAAATCGCAGGAAAACTCTTTCTGATGAACCCATCGGCATTGCTTGAAAGTGATCACAAATGCTCGAAATTGGGCTGGAAAGATGATTGCTAGATCAACACAGGGCACAACCTTGCATGCAGCTTGTTGTATTTTGAAGAAAAGGGCATAAATGAGCATACTCATACTTATTTCTGATTTTCTACAGTATTATGTGTGATATTTGCACCCCAATTCAGGATTAAAGGCCTGACTGAGTCTGTTACGAAATTGGCCAACATAGGTGACATTTTCCATATCACTCTTACTTGCACACATTCTTGTCTCATCTTTCCTGAACATGATCAGTACAACAAGAAAACTATCTCCTGGACACAAAGATCTTGGCGTTTTTGTGATATCGTCAGTCAAACTTTGATAGATCATAAACAAAATCTGGTGGATGAGCATTTTATTTAGTTTTACGAAGCAGTGGTAGGTGATGCAAACAATTCTGACGATATTTGGTATATAACTTCTGTGTTTCAATTATAAACTTAACAAGATTGACCCAACTCTGGCGAAACTTTCAATGGAGGAACATTGAACTTAAAACATCTAGCAGATATTCTCATCGAAAAATGTTCTGCTAAACCCATAGTGTGCAGAGGGGTTGAATCCCCCATTCTTGGTCAATCCCCCCCTTTTTGGCATCCCCTCCCTTTTTAAAATTTTGGACCCCCCCCCTCGCGCGCGCGCGCGTGTTCTCTTGGTGTGTGCACGTTGACCGCCAAATATTAACGCGCACATCACACAACCTGTTTCAGACATTTATACGTGCAACTTTGATACTTGTCAGCAAAGGTTTTCCTGTAGAATACAGTATTTTCTGGGCAAGGATGCAATGCAATAAAGGTATTTGAGACGCGATTTAGACAAATTCTTAGCGTATTTCACGCAAGAACTAGAAAAATGATAAATTATACCACATCATAACACTAATTAGATGATTGTCTTATTACCAGAATCTAGCTCGAGCATAACACTGCAACCACTTCTTGTTTAGCAATCATCCCTACCTTTTTACCTTATCCCCTCCCTTTTGCTCATCCTCACCCTTTCTACAGAAAAATTTTCATCCCCCCCTTATTGCAATTTTTTGGGAAGTCCATCACCCCCTTTATAAGGGGGGGGGGGGGGGGTCACACTATGAAACCATTGCTCTGGGTTTCTGAGTTTCACCTGTTATAAGTTTAATGAAGTCAACATGCATTTGCAATCGCAATCGGATGCTGCCCTACTGAAAATCCACTGGAAAGTACCCTTTTTGATACTATAAAGCTCATTTCAAGTGTTTTGGAGAAAATATGACTCAAATCTGCCCTTTTCTCCCCATTTTGGATGCTGACCTTAAATTCTAGAATACAGTAGGTCCCTGACAGATATGACAAGGTATTCATCTTATAAACATTATGTGCTTGGACTAATAAGTTATCACTAGGCTCAAGAACAGCCTGACCCATATTTCCTAGTAAAAGCACTTAGTAACGAGACAGAAGAATTTTACAGATCAACGTTCTTGGCACTAGTTTTGGAAATTAGGCTTGAACCATGACATAAACCTACAAGATGTATTTGCAAAGTAACTTATCAAAGCAAGTTGCTTTCAGACAATAGCATTAAGCAACTTCATTCATGCTACACTCCTAGGTTTTCACTTTTAGCTTTTTATTTTCCAGGAATATTCCATTGGATGTACACTTCGTGCCATATTGCTGCAGGTGCCTGTAAACGTTCGCACAGTAAATTTATTATCAAAATACTGAATTTTTTTGAGCACAGCTTCGTACAGTTGATCTATCTTTCCTTATAGCTGTTGTCTATTATGAAGTTTAAAATGTCAACATTGAAAGGTACTTCCCACAGGTACGTCTGACAAATGCACTACGCACATTTCCGAATACTTCCATTTGCATGAGAGCTGCTTGGGCAATGCCACTCAGTTAC
Source organism: Scolionema suvaense (assembly GCA_027575255.1). Lineage (NCBI taxonomy): Eukaryota > Metazoa > Cnidaria > Hydrozoa > Limnomedusae > Olindiidae > Scolionema > Scolionema suvaense. The sequence continues at coordinate 4,856 of JAOBRC010676453.1, read as the reverse complement.
ACATGCATAAATAGCATGTGCAGTGTCCTTCTTTATCATCCAGTTCAGCAACTTTTACTTCAATAGTTTCTGCAGAGTGACAATCAGTATTTAACTTTTCTCGAGTTGTAATTCTATCACATACGTTGGACAATTGTCTAAAAACCTTTCTCTATCGTGATAGCATTGGTAAATGGTCCCTGAAGACTGTCAGGAAGGATACAATGATCCACTCAGCAGACATCACCCTGGCAAGGGCAGCAAAAAGATCGGCCAAGAAAAACTACAGCATGGCTATTTTGACATCATATGGCGATAAGATCAAAACCTTGTATCAACTATATAGACAAGCTCAACTAGAACTGAAAGATGTAGAGAAAATCAAGTAAGCTGCATTGACGACTACGAAATTCGAGAAAATCATTGAAGAAGGAGGAAACTCGAAGCAGTTCTGGAACCTGGTCAGGTGAATTAAGAAACCCAACCTAGAAGACTTCCTGGCAGTCAAAAAGGAAGAAGGAACGCCCCTCTATTCAGAGCAAGAAATAGAGCAATATACAGCTCACTACTGCCAGGAACTGTATTCGGAACGATCAAGCCCACAGTATCAGGGTGGCCAGCAATAATTCAAGTTCAATTTTCAGGGTATTTCAGGGGCTTTGTCAGGGGAGCATTCAATTTTTTCAGGGTCACTGCAGGCACAGTATAAGCAAAAAAATCTAACTGATCCAACTGATGATCATGAACTGATGAAACATCGAGTCTATTTTTGATGATGAAAAAACAGTCCTAAGGACTGATGAAGGTATCTTCAAAGATAGAGATAAATAAAAGGAGAAAAATAATACAAACTAGAGTATAGGTATATAAGTTTAAACGTATATGGTTTCATGATGTACACACAACGTTGCATTGGGTAAAAACTATCAATAAGCATTTGTTGCTTTTCAAATCTCAGTCTATATCGAAGAATAGCATAGTCTGTAATTGACAGTCCATGTAATCACAAAGCTCGCATGAGACAAACAGAAAATATGAAAGTTAATCAATACCCCCGAAGAGATATGAAGAAGTGTTTTCTTTCTCCTCTCATGATATGAAGTGTCTCATTTGAATGTGCCAGCAATCAGGGAATATGAATCGATTACATTCCCTTCTAGGTTTTAATTAAAAGTGAATAAACTAGTCTGTACTTACTAATACTAGTATACTAGTGTCAGTTAAATTCCATCTTATGGCAACTATATTAGAAATTGCATTAAAGCATTTCATTACTCCTGGTTGGACACGCAAGTAGAATATAAATATCCCCCCAAATCCTCCTAATTTTCCTCGTATCCCTGACATATACATCACGTAAAACCGGTCTCTATTCTCTGACTCTTGTCCACAAAATCAAATAAGCATCTGAAAGTGCTCCAAGAATCAGCTAAAACATCAGAATTCTTTGCAAGAAAAAAATGTCGATACAGTCATAAAAATGCAAAAATATGAAAAGATAAAAAATAAAATCAAAGTACAAGACATGAAAATGAAACCTTGACAGATCCAAATAAAGAACGTCCATGTGCATTGCTTTTGCTTCCCAAGCATTCTACATTAGCTTAATCCAAGGAGTTGATCTTTTTCATAAATACCAGAACTACCTTTTCTCAGCGTTTTCTGACATGAACAAAAGTTCTTCATATCCTTCTGCATACCAAAATGTCATTTCATTGTTAGTACACCATGTTTAGACAGCACCTAAAATGTATTTTAAGTCTACTTCAATCGAATACTTAGTTTGTTTTGAGAGGTTTTGACGTCAGACAGCAGAGATTTGAGGTTAACAACATGGAGACTAAAACGGGATGAGCGTCATCAAAATTAGTTGTATTAGAACTTGGCTGAAGATCAACTCAATGTTGTACAGACCAAAATTTTTGAGAAGACTTCGTGGAGACTTTAAGAACTAGTCCTTCTACATTTTGATGGGAGAAAGGAGTATCATAGTTTATTTTTGGATTTTCAAGTTCAACGCCAGTATCATGTTTCACAGTCTCAGAGCAATGTGTTGCTTGACCAGGGTCCCAGAACATATCTGTCACTGTGTGTCATGTACTACTAGGCGTGACGGTATGGCAGTCTTCTGATGAACTGTTTAAAATATTGTTGCTTTGTAAAAAAGAAAGAGAATTAACATTGATTTCATAGCACAACGATATAGAAATAAGCAACTTAGTTGAAACTGCTATTAATTCAATGTTAGAAGACACTGATTACAGCCTCTGTTAGCGAACTCCCACCAGTACTCTGGCTACCAGAACCAAAATGTCCAATTTTAATGTCAACCTACCGCAGACTACATATGAAAAGGTGTAGGTAAAGATGAACACATGACACAACATATATCATGAGCAACATAACCTGAGGTTCAGAGTCAGTCAAGCAGGAGTAACTACTCCAGAGAGCAACTGAAACTCTTTCTCTGACAGGGTCATAAATCCGTCGATGACATGGATAGGGTGGAACTGACCAAACCAAAAGCCATTTCCAGCCTAAGCAGATAGCAAGCCCAGACATATTTCACTTTCTAAGGAGAACGTCAAGGTGAAATGTACCATTCAGGTACTCAGATAAAACCATGACCTCTGTCAAATGATTTACATGCTTGGAAAATCACATTTGCTTATCTTTAAAACGACTAAGTTGTGTGCAGATTTGTGAAGTCCATTATTTAGGTCACTAATCAAGGATTGCACGACGAACAAGAAGCATGAGTGGCTATAACATGAACATAATAAAAATTAAAGAGTCCTTTCATTCTACATTTTTTTCAGGGGCCATCTTCAAATTCAGGGCTTTTTTCAGGGGTATCAGACATTTCAGGGTTTTTTCAGGGTTTTCAGTTATCGCTGGCCACCCTGAGTATGCACAAGAGTGGACAGAGCACATAGAAACAGAAGTTCACAACAGATAAAAGACAGCAGAATTTGATGATAAACAAATGAACCGGCCCATTGACCAGGAAGACATCTGCCATGTCATTAGACGCCTACCAAGAAACAAGAGTCCTGTTCCTGATGAAGCAATCAATGAAATGGTCATCCATGGTGGGCTGGACATGGCTAAATCCCTTTACAACCTGCTTAGTAGTGTCTTCCAGTCTGAAGAAATCCCAGAACAATGGAAAGTAGCCACCATCATTAATATAGGTAAAGGGAAAAAGGAACCTGAAAAGCAGAGGAACAAGCTGGGCATTATACTTTCAAGTAATGTAGCTAAGTTGTTTGAACAGGTATTGAACAATTGAATACAGAAACAACTTCAATTCTCCGATGCCCTGATCGGTGGACGACCAGGGAAATGTCCTATCGACCATCTTTTTGTCCTTAAACCAATCCTTCAGCAGAGAAATTATAATAGAAAGGAAACATTTGTTGCTTTCCTTGATCTGGAGAAAGTGTACGCCAAAGTCTGGAGAGCTGCCATTTTCTACCAGTTGTGGGAGAAGGGCATTCGGGGAAAACTCTGGAGAATATGCTACAACCTGAGCACCAACCTTAAATCAGAAATAAAGATAAGATTCGGCCCCACCCACTAGATTGAAGTAGAAGAGAGCATTAGACAAGGAAGCATTCTCTCTTTCTGTGAGTTTGCCATGTTTATAATTATTGACTCATGCCAAACTGACTTACGGGGAGCAGGATCTGGAATCAACTTCGCTGACATCCAGCTCTATTCTCTACTGATGATGGATAACATCACTATTCTAGCAGAAAGTGCTGAGCAGCGTCAAAAGAGATGTTAGACTTTGTATACCGGTTTACTCGCAAGTGGCACTTAGTCATAAGTAAGGACAAGAGCAGAGTTATCGTACGAGGTCCTAAGCGGAAAGAGTATACAGAATACCCTTGGTATGCTGGTTATACACAGATAGAAGTATGCTCTTCATACAAATATCTGGGCAAAGTGATAACCTCCGATGGAAGGCTCGACGGCCACATTCAAATAAAAAGACAAGCTGCCCAGCGAATGCTGGAAACATCCTTGGGAGTGACACGTGAACGTTCTGGCCAGAATGAAAATTTCAACCCTGCTGAAGCTTTGTGAAGCTTGAATTGTTCCTGCCACAATTTCTGGGTGTGAAACATGGACCCTTACTAAACAATTTGAGCAATCACAACTAAATTGCCTTAGGCAAACCTTAAAAGTTCCCCAATCAACCCCACTAATGGCTCTTCTTGGCGAGACTGGATCTCTGCCAATGGAATATCACATCCATCGCTGAATCCTTGGATATCTGTGGAAGTTCTGCTCAGAGTACAATTGCCCAACTAAGCAAGAGCTATGTAGCAAGTGTTCCAGAGAGGTATCCCACTTTAGCAAGAACACAGGAAACTTCTTCACCAATGTGATGACAATCTTAGCCAAATACGAACTACCAACAGACTTGACCACAATTGGCAGTATGCTTAAACCAACCTGGAAGACTCTTGTAAAGAAAGCTACTTTAAAAGTTACAGACACACACTTCTTGTCTTCTATCTCCTCGTCTCCAGAAGACAAAGACCGAGATCAAGCGTGAGAAATATCTAGATGAACTGCCGCATAAAGAAGCATGTGCTATACTTAGGCTAAGATCTAGGATGTTACAGGCTAAAGCTGCTTCCAAAGCATCACACACTGATCTGTCATGCTCACGGTGCAAGGATCCTTTTTCTGTTGATGAAGATGCCCACTTGTTGAGCTGCCCCTGTTTAATGGAGCTAAGGAAAGCAAAAAACATATCTAACTTCAATAAAGCATTCTGCCACGACCCAGTTCTTAACAACCTTAGTAACATAGCTCAGTTCATTATTCAGGCAGAGGCATCACCAGGATACTGTTAGTCATGG
>JAOBRC010676452.1:0-17670 GCA_027575255.1 Scolionema suvaense | reverse complement strand
CAATGTTATTGATTGGCGTGTGTTGCCCTGTCATCGGCGGGAATTAGCCAGACAACCACCCAGAATGCCTCTCTTGCACTTGACCTCAACCTCGAATCTCTTCTCTGTCTCCTGTCTCTTTTGTTTTGGCTTGATGCGGATGCGATGGCGTTTGCTAGCGACCACGTTTCTTTAGCTGGCTACCCAGCTTCGTTGAAATTTGCCGTGGGAAGTTTTGTTTCTTGTTTCCTGCTTCCTCTCTCTCTTGGACAACGAGTGGAATACCTACCCTGTTTCTGCATCAACTCTGTCTGGTGTCTGTAGATATGTTGTGATATCAAGCTGCAAGATGTGGATCAGGCAAGACAGAAGAAAGGAGCAGAGGGAAAAGTTTGAGAACATAGCCAACCTCATTGCCGGCATTGCTTGATTTAAATGTTGAATTTTAGGTATGTACCGTACTTGTTGTCATATTTTTGTTGCAAATTGTATAGCTAGCTAGGTATTATTATTCTGTTTTTGGATCGCACACACACACACACACACACACACACAGACACACACACACACACACACGCTGCCAACTCCTACCTTAGCAAGCATTCAAAAAATGATCACCCCCCCCCCCGCGCCCCATTCAATTAGGGGGTGCAAACTGCGTAACCCCAACATCCCCCCAACACACACTCATATCAGAACATCGATGTTCATCCAAGACTGGACTATGCTGGTTATTGCCGATCACACAACAACAGTTCATAGCAAAGTGCTTTGAATGATACGCTGCCACAGCATCCTCTCAGTGACTCTCACTTGCTATTTCTAACACACACACACACACACACACACACACATCAATGAAAAATGAATAACGAATGCAGTCACCCACCATTGAGACCTTCCACAGACTAAGGCAATGATTCCCTTCATTGGATTCATTGATTACCACCACACCATTAGTGACTCTCACTCAGGACGCCATGATATTATTGCAAGTTTATTTGCTTGGATTTCTTATGAAAATCTGTGATTTTTATTCGCGAACGGATTAATGCAATTCAAAACCTTTCGACTTACAGCAGAATTATATGTATACAGCAGAAACTCCGTTATGCAACTGCGACTTGTTCGAGCAACCCACTTATTCTAACCATTCAACTAAAACCCTTCAGTCATTCGAACCTTCAGTTGTTTGAACTTTTATGCACTCAAACCAACATCCAAACATCTCACTTGTTCTAACAGTTTAGCTAAAACCCTTCAGTTATTCGAACCTTTAGTTGTTTGAATTTGTATGTACTCAGACCGATTTTTTAACCTCCGTGAACACTAGAACTGCCAGTTATTTAAAATATTCATTTCATTTCTTTATATCTTTTCCGCAAATCTTTAGCTGATATCTGTAAAAATTTCAGACTATTGACAGATAATATGCATTATTAGGTATATATATTTTACAATTTACAAATTATGTCTTTCAAGGATGATATCATCTGGCTACTGAACCCTACTGAGTCTCATAAGGGATACTCGTGCCACAAAAGTATGTCAAGGTCAAAATTAGCTGATGTTGTACACGCCAAGACTTGCTTGGAGTGTTGGTCAAGTTTCCACAAACGGAGAAGAGATTAACAAATCGCTCAGCATTATTTCAAAGAGCTTTGATAAACAACACAGGAGTTGAAGTAAGCATTCATTACACTAAAACAAAATTGCAAATACAAAACAAGGTTTCACTTTGCTATATTTTGTGGTCTAGCATTACTAAGGACATGTGCCAACCGTATTCCAATTTTTTATTTCCTTTATTGTATTCTTGTCGTACACCGTCTGCTTTATTGTCTTGTGAAAACTGATTATGCACTTGAGAAAGATCTCTTTAAAACCGATTTCAGTTTTCGAACACTCGGTTATGCAAACTAAATTTCTATTCGTCTGGAGGTTAGAACAACCAGAAAACTTCTGGCTAACTGCAAAAAGATGTCAACAATACTGCATGACATCAGCAAGATACATAATTGTGTAGCCCATGGTAAGCAGGGATAGTAGGTGGCTAGCTACACACTTACAAAAAACACTGACCCACCACAATTAGATCTTTACGCCAGCTATCTGGTTAAACTGTAGCTAACTAACCAAACAATAATAACAAAGGCTAGGTAGCCAGTCCATAACCATAGGAGACTAAGTAGCTAGCATGAGCAGCTGATTGTGACTGGATAGAAAAACAGTCAACTAATCATGCCAAAATGCCTGCTTTTTTGACAAAAAATGGGATATGTAGCTAATCTACCTGTAGCTAAGCTCGCTACAACTAGGATCAAACGAACACCACCAAACATAATTCAGTCTACCAGGTTCGTATGCATACGGTCAGATGTTGGATATCCATGCCTTTAAAAATGGGCAGAAAAATGCAAAAAGTCTCAAAATTTTTGTGGGGGATTGTAGGTTTTACTGAACCCCTATCCACCTGTTGTACTGACCGATCTCTGCTTGTAAATCTTCAGTTAACCAACGATACAAGCGGCCCTCGTCAATGACGACAAAGGGAAATGGTGTTTCCAATGCGATTGTCCAGAGTTTCATCACTCACATTACTGCTAGTCTAAGGAAACACATTCTTCAAGCATGGCATCTGGCATCCATCGTGAATCTCCAGCGTGAAAGGAATAGCAGCTCACATTGCTGACAAAGCAATAATTGCAAACATCAGAGAGCACGTCTTCAATTAATCAAATTGCATTGTGAAGCACTCAAGCGTCAAATGGCCTGCTTAAGCTTTAATTACCAAAACTCAATTTAAATACTCGTGTTTCGAATGGAAGTCAATTTTTTAAAGTACATTTTGGGGAAAAAACTACTAAACAAAGACAGTTCTATCACCAAGAAACCCCCAGGTTCACCTCGACGACTTTCGACGGACTTGAAAGACTCCTATGCAAGGGGAGTGTACAGACGTCGATCACATTTAACTTCTTAGCAAACGAATTTTTGTCAACCCCCTGGTTTTCCAGCCCGACTGACTTCCATCAAATACGTCACGACTAACATCATGGTGGCGATAGCAAACTCTCAGGGGGTTTAATGTTGCTACATCTTGCGACGTTCTCGTTGTCCAATGGGATTATTAGTGTAATATGAGCCCCCGTCTTATATCAATAACACTGATCGGCAACCTGGTTCCGCTCTGTTCTACGGAGCCTTGAGAAACACTGATATAGAGCTGAGCGTTGGTCCCCGCTGATAGTTCATGCTATGAATTATATTTTTTGGAAAAAGTTTGAACAAACCCGGGCGTAAAAGAGGTTAGTCAGCTCGACTGACTTGCTATGCCCTATATTCGCCCCTGCATATACGGAATTATTTGGGCATGTTTCCTTTGCAGATCACATCGTTTAACGGCATGCATTGATTGATCATGCACGCTGCAAGCATGCGGCAGATCAGTTACGATATACTAAAACTAAATCAGATCCGACTGAGTGTGAGGCATGGGGCTAGGAGTTATGAGCTATTGTCGTTGGTCATTGCTTTGATTAACCTATGGAAGCCAGGATATAAAAAGTTGGTATTATTACCAAAAAGTATTTGGCTGCAGATTTATATTCCATACAAACGCGCACAATATGCTGGTTCAGTGGGCATAACTGACGAAACCTCTCACCTTTGTTTGATCTTGCATTCATTTTCGACCGAGAAAAGAGAATACACTGTGGCTCTGTAAACCAAGATGTAAGAGTCACGTGACAGAGATTGAAATGTTGATGGGCAGTAGAATCTCATCACATCAGCGATTCAAGTGCTAGCGTGAGGACGTCCACCACCATGCTGAAAAGGATGCTTCGATCGGGTAAACATTTTTTTTTTCTCGCGATGATACAGCAGAAGCAGATAATGATGTCGGAGAAGAGTAAAGTCCAGTACCAGAGATACACGCAGAACCTGAAGTCGTATTTCGACCAAAAATTTGACTCGATCAAATCGCAACTTCCTGACAGGACTGTACATGGTCCACCTAAGAAAGAGAAAGAGTCAAACTTCAAATTTAAAAGCAACAGAGTACAGTACGACTTCAACACAGAAATTATGGATAATCTGGATGATTTTTTCAAAGATGGATTCAAACCCGCGCTGCATAGAATATGTACAAGAAAAGTTTCCCAAACGAAACAAGCTCATTCATATTGCAGATATAGTGCATGCTGGCTGGAGGGCAGTCGACGAATATCCTACTGACGAACTGGCAGGCGACAGTGAGGATGAGAAAAAGATCCGGCAGGCCACTTCAGGAGCACTATCAGAACAAAATGAGGAGAGAAAGGCTAAATGGCGGAAAAAGATCAAGTACGCACCCTAATCCCAACATCAGCCAGTCAATTTTAGTTAACCCAAGACAACCACGGCAATTTATACCGCCTCATAACATACCCCGACTCCGTCCATCACTCCCACAACCAGCTATGCTATGTTCCAGTCCGAAAGACGACCACTCCTTGTAGAGATCAGATAAAACTTCTTCTTCAGACATAGAATTTACATGTAACTGCCATATAGTGACACAGGACTATCTACATGTAACAACACAATAGTACAACACATAACAAGCTACATCGAGGTTGGTCACACCCCGAGATATATGTCTGTAATGTGACGAGAAAGGGCATTGAAGAAACGCGTGCCCTTAACCCTATTTGGTACGGGCTTTTTGATGTACGTTCATGGTAAAATTACCCCCCCCTGGTAAAAAGTACCTTAATCAGCACCAATAAGGATAAAACGTTCCAGGAACATAGTGTTGCCTTTCAACTGTCACGTGACGTAAAAATATTGCTGATGACGTCATTATTTTTTGCTGACGTCAGCATTTGTGACGTCACCCAGATTTTTGGACCAAAATTTTCAAAAAATTTTTTTTCGATTTTTTTGCATCAAATTTGTTTCTAGTGCAACTGGAAACATGTTTTTTGTGTTTAAACTGCCATTTTAGCTGTATTTGTTTCAAAATTGAAGCAAAAAAGATTTTTGTCAAATTTTGCCATCAGTGGCCTTCCAGAAATAGCCCATATCTCCGGACCCCCAGGGGTTGTAACCTTGAAATTTGGCCTGGAGGTCTCTAATATAAATCTAATAAAAGCCCTAAAGTGGCAGCTCTTCACCTTTTTCGGTTTAGCGTCTAAAATAAAAAATTTGACTGGTGGGGTAAATTTACCCCACCCCCCACCCCCGTACCAAATAGGGTTAAAGAGGTACTCAAACCAGCTTTTCTTGTTGAGATTTATTTGAGAAAGCAACTGTCGATGCTTTGATGTCAGTCAAAGGAAAACAGAAACAAATGATGAATTTTTGGTATGAAGAGTTGCATGGGAGTACAGCTATTTTGGATATCCTAGAGAATGGTTAAAAACTTCCTTTTCCTTACACGCCATCAGACATTCCTTTGAAAATAATATCACAACGTGAAAACACAGAGACTTTGTTTCCCAAGCCATTTCAGAGCTAGGTAAGACTGGTGTTATTTAGGGCGTTAAATCTGCTCCGCGTGTAGCGAGCACGTTATATATGAAAGAACACAATGGTAAAAAGGGACTTATTCTAGATTTTTGATAACTACATTCACATCTAATTAAGGATAGAATAAAACTAGATGACTGGAAATGCTTTGAAAATTATATAACTCATGCATCAAAGTATATCCTTAAGTAACTCTCGTACAAGCTGGATTTATTTAAATAATGATAAGTCTGTTACGAAGTCATCCCTATGTCTACCTGGTTAAGCATAGAGCAGAATCTGGATCACATGTCTCCGCAAATCTCATCAAATTGATCAGATTCTCTGCTACAAGCAATCTCAAAGATGTTGTCTAATCCATGTACCTCTGCATGAAAACTTGTACCAGCCACTGGAAAGTTAATTTCTACCAAATTTGTTTTAGGAAACATTGCCCATCTAAAAATAAGATTTCTTTACGAGCTGATCAAAAGTCAACTCTCCTGGGATTCAAAATTCAATATGTGTAGAAATGCGAATCACCGGGCTGTTGAAGAGCTGACATTATGGTATGTCATCTGGTCACTTGCACATTCGCATGATGCTTGTGGTCTGAAATTACTGAGCGATCTGTCTCGTTCCAGTGCTTTGATTGGAGCACTGGATACGAAGCTTGTACAGAAACAATCACAGATGGTCCAATTAGCTGCATTTGTATCGTTATTAGCGGCCGACTCTATTCAATTAATCATACGACATGCAAATTTCGTCAGAGAGCCTGGCAGACTCAGCCTAATAGTAATAGATATTTATAGAAAAAAAATGTAATGGATATTTATAAAAACCCGCTTCCAACCTTTTTCTCCCTGGAAGGATTCCCAATACTTCTGAAACTTTTGTCTATTATGCTCTCATTTGGACTTGATATGATTTGTTCTTCTTCAGAGCTGGTTGAGCATGTTGCTTACTCCAGGAAAGTGCCCTTAACGTAAATGATAACACTTTGCATTAAGTAAATAGCTGTTTGCGAATATCGGAAAAGTACTGCTTGTGTTAGAAACAAATCAGCGTTTTGAAGGATTAGACTCTCTTCCAGTTGTGGACTTACTTACTGTTGCTTATAAAGTAGATCGTACGTGTTGGACTTACCATAAAACGCTTTTAAGCCGATTTCAGTGTTCCATGAACCAAAATGGACTCACAGCGCACCCTAGACTCCCAGCTGCAAAAGAGGCCAGCTCTTTTCTGGCACGGTTTTCTTTATCCGTCCCTGTGAACTCCTGCTGGGGACGCATTACCTATGAGAGATTTGCTGATGAGAAGAATGTTTGTGCCCGGTACGCATGGAGTTAGCGCATTCTCCTGCTATTGGACTTTAGAGAATAATTTAATTGTACCACCCATTTATCTCATACCGAAAGCGATAAGACACTTTCTAAAATTAGGGAAGGAACTGTGGGTATATTTGTTGTACCGTTTTGGAAATCAGCACTTTTTTGGCCGCTGATTGTCAAAACCAATGGTTCATTCCATGACTTCATCGCTGAACATAATGCCTTTACCCAACAAACCACTGGAATTAGGATCATTTTCAGGATTCTTTCTCGGTTCAAACGAATCCAAAGGAGCACTTTTATCTTTTGAAGTTAGTGTGCCAAATCGTTGACATTTCAATACTTTTATTTGAGTAGTTTCATAGACTAGAAGATTTTGAAGACACAGGGTGACGATAAAATTTCAAAATTAGTTTCCGAAGGACTAAAAAGATCTTTGTCTTGGTCTCCAATTAAAAACTTTCCAATTACATCGAGCCATTTGAAACCAATGTCTGCAGCTGCCAGGGGAGAAACGCAGGATTACAAAACTTGAGAATAGTTTTCATGTCTGTGATTTCATTAGCGGCAATTCTAACTTCTGAAAATTCTCCAAAGTGATGTGATTTTATCAAAAACTCATGCAAAGATTTTTCTTGGGACAAGTAAAACAGATCAGTATCGACAAGAGCATTGATTGCGCCTCTCAATTGCTTTTGAAGATACTTCAAACTAAATAACATCTCTGACTGCTGCAAAACGTTAATTTTTTGAGACTTACAAAACACGAAGCACTTTTTATGGAGAATATTAAGATTTACGGTCTGCATAGTACATAGTACAGGAATAGGAGGCACTATAGCAGCAGAAAATGTGGGTACACCAGATCTTTTAAAAACAAAGAAGATGGCAATCTGAACGTGTTAACTCTACAGATTTTTTGAGGATAAAATTTGAACTCATGATCCTTTCTCCCTCCTTTTCGCTGACTTTTCCTCAAATTTACATACCTTTCAAGCAAAAAAAAATTGTTTAAATATCTTGGTTACTTTTTGAAATATTTGACATTTATTGGGAGTGGGTGGAACGATTCTTGCGTCTATGTAAAACTTTTTATTGATTCTCAGTCCCAAAAATCAAACACCAGGACATAAGATGTAATGGTCCATGCTCATAAAAATACAAAAATTGAGAAAAAATTGGACCCTTGCCACTCACAAATGAGGTAAAACCGGGGAAACAAGTCATGAATTGAATATTTTTTTTCCTTCTAAAATGTTTAAAACAGTTTCTTAACATACCTACTAAGTTTCAAGTCTGCAGCATCAGTGTAACAGAAATTAGTAGGGGTTAGAATCCACCCCTCCCCCATACTCCGTACTGCCTAAATAAGCACATACTATGTAGGGATGAGGAAGGACACGTACATGAAGATTTATACAAGCATTACTCCTTGTCTCTTGAAGTTTAGGACTCTAATCATTCCTACTCTTAGTGTACAGCCTTGAAGACAGCTGCTACTGCTGTATTCCTTGTCTTTTTCCCTATCGAATTAGGAAGTGAATTAAGTTAATTTCGTTTGACGAAGGAATAGACCTTTTCATAAATACAGCCTCACTTCCGTGTTCGAGGCTATGGTTGTATGATTGACCATGTGAAGGGCAAATCAGTACAAGGAAGTTAGCTTCCTTTCAATAGCTTCCTTGATCAGTGTCATTGGTCGATAATGCATTACTCCACTCGTCGTAGCAGGTAAAGAAGATCCAACCAAGAACGATGAATAGACTTCTCTTTTCTTATCATTTCGTTTTCCTAATAATTGCATCGCTTCAGAGTACATCTCCAATATTGTTACCCAAACTAAAGACGTGAGCCACTTTTAATTCCTTCTTAGGCTGCAAGTATTTTATATAACATTTAACTATATTTCTAAAGGCGTTGTTGTAAAGACAGAAACGTTTAGTCTAATTGAGCAAAACTAGATACTTCACTTGCAAAAAGGTTTTCTCACAACAGAATCTTTGGAAAACTCTATTACCCTTTACTCCTTCAGGGTTTTGATCTTTTTGCTCTTCAAGGCCTAACTCCATAAACTTTGTTTTTCTAACAAAATGCATGATAAGACAGTAAAGTAAGATGTCTTGAGGAACAAAAAGTGTAGCTATAGCTACAGGCAAAAAAGAAAGATTGACGTGAAAGTTTCTTAATTGGAACGTCAGCTGTCTGTTTTTTGTAATGTAGAATGAAAACCTACAAGTGCTTTAAAACATTTCTCCCAGGGCATACCAGCAATTCTTTATTTGGCAAACGCTATGATACCCATTAGACAACCAGTACAAGACATCTGTAACTTCAATCTAAACTTCAACTCTCCGTGGTAAGGAAGTATGAGTAGTGTATCCACAAGCTCCGCTACCTATATAGTTTAGCTACACCATGTGTAAAAACAAATCCTTCTTTTCTTATACTTTGAAACCAAACGTTTTTATCATAATGATTTCAAGTATGGTTCCAAGTGTTTGGAATACGTTCAACACATTTGTTAATATGCAACCACAAGCCTCACTCTACAACTACCACGCGAGCAATAAACCAAATCCTTCCGAGCGGAACGATGGTCAATCTTTTCTATGTTTGAGAAATATCCAAACTTACAATACGAAGCAGTATGCAGCATTCGATTACCTTAAATGGATTTCATTTTACGACTTCTTGCATGGAATAACAATGCATTGCTACATTTATGTTAATTCTTGCGTTTTCATTGGGCAGATCAATTTGTTTACTAATGCTATCCAAACGACGCCTTTTGTGCCTTTTCGAATTATTCGTCAACAAGAGGAGGTTAAATTCAGACGTAAAGAGCCAGCACAGAGCAAAACAAGGTTCGATGTTAGTGGAGCATGCGACCAATGTTTTTATGGTATTCAAATTCCTTTGCGCTTATTTCTCTCAGATCAAAAGATGATGAGGTACAAGCTTTTGAGTAAGAAGCTCTGAGTAAGCGCAACCTTGGTAAGCACTGTTTTGGTTACATTTTTAACAGTTCGTGCAACACTTTCGAGCCAGGCATGCTGCCAAGACACTAAAAGTTAATGCTGCTATATTATCATATCAGATCCTGCAACTGAAGTAAAAAGTCGAATGGTTTAGTTGACATATCAACCAAACCATGCTTGAATCAAGCAAGTGAAATTCTTTAACAGAGGAGAAATTATGCAACCTTTGCTTCGTTTTCGTGTAAATTGATTTCATATAAAATCCGTGACGTCATTTATGAAAAGGTCTGTAAAAAATTAATCTCATCTATTCGGTTTTAGAATAGAGAAAACACTGCGGCTCTGGAAGCCAAGATATGACGTAAGAGTCACATGATGAAGATTAAAAAGGTTGATGGGTGGTAGAAACTCTTCACACCATTGATGCAAGTGCTACCGTAAGTTCCCACTTACCCTCCTGCTAAACAAGTTCGAATACTCGAGAGATAGCTTGTGATTGGTTGTGACCCGTTCGCGGCTTACTTTATTATTTAGTAATATGTAATGTATGTTGTGTTATATTTCACCGGAGAACAGGATTTTTGTCGCTCTCGATGTGTTGCTTATTGCACGAATTTGAGCATTGTATATATAATACAAATTCCTAGTGCACCTGAGAAGGAGTAGGAGCACGTTGTAGTATATGGTATTTGTGTACCTGAGCACGCCAGTTAGATGTGTTATCATCCGTCGGGCAGTAGTTCACCTGGGCACACCCAGGATTGGAGGAAATCAATTTAGAATAGATATTCCTGATATTTCTGAAGTAGATCATACGTTTTGGCAGTATTGCACCTGAGCATGCCAGTTGAACGTGTGATCAATACCAATTGTTATGGATGTATAATATAATGTTTAGTCAGGGCAAAGGGCACCTGGGCACGCTCAATACTGATCGATGTTATGATCGAATACGATACCCTTGGCTAAATCTGACATATACCGTGGGTCTTTACTGTAGAGCAGAAGTCCACCTGGACAGGCCCAAGACTGATAGTGATAACATAGAATACAATCTTCGCGAAATATAATCACTTAAAATAGTTAATATTCTATACGGAAGGTATACATAGGCATAACCCAGACACAGCCTAGTCTGAGCAGCTTAGATGTGGTGATCATGACTTAAGGTGCAAACTATGTTTATGGTATATGTGTTTTGCTGAGTCCGCCTGCCAGCCTTGAAAACCGCTAATACTACCGAATTCCTTCTGTTTTTTGTCTGTCGAATTAGTAACTAAATTAAGTTAATTTCGTTTGACGATGGAATAAGAAGTCAATTATATTCTACTGACGTTCTCAGTTTTTATCTGCGAGACTTTGAATGGTTCCGAGTGTGTATAGGCAATGATTTGAATTTGCGTAAACACAAGCAGAAAGCGTAAGGAAATAAGCATTTGTTCAAACTAATTGGCATAGGATTACACATTCTCGAAACAATTGCTTACGCCAAACCACGGTATACATCCGCCAGGGTATAAATAGAAATATCTTTTGTTGTGATCAAAGTCCAATACGTGTAACGTGTAACCAAGCACGAGAGACGAAAGGTAATTGCACTGACAATGCCTGTGTAGAGTTTTTTTTTCTGAAGTATTGAAAGAAAAGGGGAGCTGACATGCTCATTCAAATCAGATCTTTCTTATCAGTTCTCCCTACACTGCTTGCACTGGCGGCGGTAACTGCCTGGTATTGCCTCAGCAACATGAAGTTCTTCGGTATCGTTTTAAGCGTTTTTCTTGCAACATTTGTTCAGTCGATGTGGGTGTATGTTGAGAAAGACAAAAATGATGAAGACTTCACTAATAATGATGATGTCTATCAGGTTTGTGCACTGTTTGAATATCTGTTGAACGATTTGCTGCTTATCAACACGCTGAGCCAATTTTATATGTCCATGCCTAAAATAAGGGTGTGATGATTCACAAAACTTATATACATGTACTCATGAAATCATATACTTACCTATGAGAAAAGAGTGCACAATAAAAAGTCAAATTCCCGCTTAGGATTATTGATCCCAAAATGAGTAAATATTTTCCCAGATATTCCCATTCTAGGAAACACAGAAAAAAATTTCCCAATTCAGGAAATATGATTTCCCATTATAGGAGCTAATGGGAAATTTTTCCTGTTTTGGGATATTGAAAACCAAGTCAATATAGTGAGTGGGCGAAAGAATCCTGTTTTGAGACTTAAAACTTCCCGCGCTGCATTTCAGGGGACTGGTTTCCAGTGCATGATCTAGGAAACCATTTTGCATGAAGAGGCGCGCTTTAGGTGTCTTGCATTGTAGAGCATGGATCACGCAACCGAAGTACGCCTCGTAAATATTGCCTACTAATTCAGGTAAGCAGAAGAACGGATGTTCGTTGTTTGAAATTGCATTATAAAGTGCAATTCAACTGGCCTATCCTCATCAACTTTCTGAAATTCGTTTATTTGACTTTCAGCGGTTTGCAAGTTGGATCTGGCTTTTATATCTACTGTTAATCGCTAACAGATTTTTTGTTATCCTCTGTTGAGCGCAGCAAGTGGGTATGTATGAACCTTCCCCGATCGAGTAAATTAGTGACATTTCTATGCAATGTATATTGATCGTTCTTTAGTTGCACGCGCCATGCAGCTGCCCTGCCTAATACTTACTTGATTCTGACCAGCTCTTCGGCAGTATAAGACGTGTTTGTTTGATGAGGTTGATTTTGGTGTTGTTCTGAACTCCTGTAAATTCTGTATTTAATTTGGATCTTGAGTCTTGCCGAGGTGAGGTGTTTAGTTAGATATTTTTGCTCGTGACAGTTGCTTGTTTGCAACGTTCCTAATTTAATTTTCCTACCAAAATATTCTGGTGGTATGTATAAGCACTCATTTCATTGTTGGCGAACGTGGTTTCGATTAACTTTCGCGGAGCTTTGGGAGCCGTGCAACAATCTTTTTCATGTTTTTCTTAATTTCACCACAGTAAATTTGGTCCTATAAATTTATTCGAACTGTCTAACATGGGATCAGAAATGCTCTTGCCCCTTCCAACGTCCTTGACGAAGTCAAATAACTAGGTCAAATCTAAAAGAATCATTCATGCAACTAAAACGTTAGTTTTTAAGTCTTTGATGTTAAAAGGACAGAAACTGACCATGGCTAAAAAAATAATGATGCTTGACAACCTTCAGGTGGATTCCACCTGAAAAACCCGTCTGCTGATAAAGTTTTGTAAGATGCGAGCCTCGGTATGTTCTTAACTTCTCAAAGTCTTATGTTTTTTAAAACTTTTGCTGCTGTAAAAAGAAAAATGCCTTTGGTTTGTTGGATCTTATGGGGACGAGTATTAAAGTGAATCAATCAGAGAACTGCAGTGGTAGAGCTACAAAAATTTCATAAGCGGCTGGGCAAGTAGAAGGCCAAACAATCTCCGCGAAAACTATGTTGACAGGACATATTGAATGTGAGCGATCAAGCTATTTACTTTCCAAATATATCCACACATGAAATAAATTTTGAAAATATGAATTTACAAGATGCATATGCCGGCCACTGTTCTGCAACAAATATCATCAGGCAGAAAATTATGGTCAGGGAGCTTTCTCGCTAATTTTCTAATGCCATACTTTGATGTAAGCTTTGAAAGCGTACACGTTTTTTTCTTTTTATAAGAAAACTGTTTTGGAGCTGGGGCTCAGTTTTCTTAAGACATTGCTGACAAGTTGCCTCAAATTTTTAAAAGTTTTTTTCTGATTTTTTCTGTTATTAATTTACTTCTAGATCACATGTTCTTACATTTACTCAGCATATAGATTATAAAATAGTGCTATGAATTGCTTCTATGCTTGATCTCAGTCCAAAACAGTGTCTTGTCGTTTGGAAAGGGAATGACATATGCTTTTAAAGAAGATTTTATGCCTGATAGACTTAACATTGAGGCTGGGGATTTTCTCAGAAATTTTGGGGTTTTGAGGCTGGGTTTCTAATAAAAAATTCTTATAAAGAAAAAAATGTAAGTAATGTCATTACCAAAAATTGCAGCTTCGATGACAATCGTGATGAATTTTGTATCAAGTACGTTTCTGGTAAAAAAAATGGCAAATTTTGGAAAATTTATTGAATTTTGGATTTTGGTTGATCTTAGCTCAAAATTTGTCGTAGAAATCGATTTTCACATTTAAAGAATCACTTCTGCATCATAAACACCTAAAAAATTCAATTTCATGAAGCATGGTTGCTGCTGTTTTAGCAGGCTTGCTGGAATTGTACCTCTTTATAGCCCCTGGTTTCTCGATTTTGCTGCACCTTACCACTAGCATTTTATGCTCCAAACGTTTCCTAGTAAACCGTGGCAATTTGCGAAAGTGTTCTCAACGTATGACCTTGAAGTGAAGAAAAGAACGAGATTGACCTTTAGAAAGGTTTTATTCTACATGAACTGAGCATCTTGCAAAAACAAACATGTGATAGACAGTAATAAGATGTAACAAGAAGTATATCAAAATAACAGTAACAACATCAAATATTTTATGTCAGACCTTTAGTTCAAGATGCTTTCTTTCCAGAAAAGGCTGTTTCTAGGTTGTTGTTATGACCGGAGAGCGGGGCTGTGCTGTGCTTTGAGGTGAGTTATTTTTTCTTCTACAACAGAAACTGAAAGGTTGAAAGATGAATGCAAATTTATTTTAATACGTGAGAAGTGTTTGTGAAAGGTTTCATTGCCTATTGTTGATCAGATCAGGCAGCAGCACCTAGCTAAAAGGGCTGCAATTGCCTACTGGCCTATGTAGGGGTGTGAAGGATGAGGTGTAAAACTCCTTGTAGGGCAGAAACTGAGACTCCTAATGTCATGTTTTATAAAGCATCTAGTGTATTTTTTTAGTTTGTAAGTCTCATGAATTACATCAGGCATTACCACCTAGGCCTATCCTGACAGTGTCACTTTTTAGAAAGCTTCAACCATTAGAAGTCTGTCCAATCCCTGATGCAAGAGGATTTAAATGTTGACATTTTTTTCATTTTTATTATTTGCAACTTCATGGCTGGTGATTCTGAATATCCAGTTTTGGCTAGAAAGTTGAAGGCTGTACCTACGTGACAAGTTGAAATTATGGGCATAATTTTCCTGCGCTTTATAACTCATCGCGGGGAAGCATTGTGACGTTCGTTAAGGAAAACGTTGCTGAGTAATACAATACTGTTTCGTGCATGTAGCCTCGCCAGATACAAAGAGATAGCTTTCTTGGGTCTCACAGAGATAAACATTTAAATTATTTTATCCTGTGGACCTAAATGACAAGTTTCATTCACATCAGGCAAATAACAAGTTAATCACTTTATCCCGACAGCAAAGATGCGAACACTGAACTGTCTATTAACGAGCTAAGTTTAGCTCGTTGCTTTTGGTTGATCGAAAAGGAAACAAGTTCCAATTATTTATCTTGGCACGGTGAGACAAAGACTAACAAGTGTGGTCATATTTGGCTTGGCTGGTCTCCGGATTCTTTTGGTGGAGCTAGATTAGTAAACATGTGTTACCTTATATATTAAATACATGATGTCAAGATAGTCGTTCAAGCGAAATATGTAATTTGACGGATTTATCTTGCCAGTGTAGAAATGGCCATGATATATTTTGCGAGGGAAATTTTGATTTTATGAATCATGTCATATGCAGGCAAATTAGTCTGAGTCATCTGCCCTTTCTTCCCTACTTCGGACACTGCCCGCCAGTTCTAGAGTAGGCTCTGTTCATGTTATGACGACACATGAAACGTGTGCAAGACAAGACAACCTCAATTTCACTGACAACGTTTCTGATGCAGTAAAAAGCAGCCATTTGTTGTCTGCATTGATTTAGTTAATCCATAGTTTGATTTTCATTCGTTGCCAAAGATATTACCATCCGATCACTATGCGGAAAACTTTTCACTTATGATCCATGTCAACGACTGATTCCAATGAATATATAGAAACGTTATCGCTGATAAGTCCTGGAATATTTCTTTTCCCCAGAACCCAAGACTTATTGTCTGCAACTATTTATGAGAGTATAATTAAGTACACCACCAAAATGCAGGAAACCAGATTGATGGAAGTAAGTGTTCGCATTTTGATCCCAATCTTGTCACTGATTTGATTGCTGAAGTTAAATCAATTGGTTCTTTTTGAGGCTGCATATTTGAATGGTAAATTCATCGAGGTGAAAAGGCAGTTTCAAATCTATTGCTGGCATATATAATCCTGCGGAGCACGATTCAGTGCAAATTTTGTTTGGACACACTGTTCACCCATGACATTATTGATGTCACAGTTTTGTCCAGGATAGGTGCTGCATTTTATAGTCACAGGGTATTTGTTGGCATACTGTATTTTGATCAATTGATTAGATTTTTATTGTCATCCACAATTGCTTTGGAAGAGAACGATTTTGATGAATGCAATTTGGTTTAGGTCACGTTGAGAAAATACTCCAAGCACAGATGTCGCAAATTAATGTGAAAACAAAGCGCGACACAGCGAGTATTGCTGATCAAGGTACTATATATTAATTTATGATAGTTTAGAATTACTTTAATGCAAGCCAAGGGAGAAGGCATTGCATTCAACTTTCTTGAGTAGAATGCAGTACTGAAAATTCATTGATAACTGACACCGTGCATTTTGCTGTGAAAGGATCTTGCGGCTGATATGCCGGTCAATGCTATTTCGGCTTCTCATAGCAGTGTATTAATTATGCAACACTTGTCATTGTTCTTTAATCTCTGGAGATGTTCATTACCGTATACCTCATACTGCCTCGCCAAATATCATCCATGAAATTTATGCACTTCAAACGGCTAAGTTCTGTAAGATAATTGTGCGATACGAATACTTGCAAAAACTGATCATTTTAGCTAATTTGGCCTTTTTCTCAGTTTGGCGAAAATGACCAATGGCTGTTACGGCGCGGATTCTCACTTGAGAACCGTTTGACGAAACAACATGAAATTTGGTCTGGAGATGCGGGTATGAATGCTGAGTGTTCTGACAATGGCAGATTTTTTGATCGGTCAATGAAATTGCCGTCTACCTTTCGTTAATGTATGCGGCATCGGTAAAAAAATCTATGAACCTTTGGTAAGCCACAAATTGGAACATGGAATAAATAAGCAAAATGCCCGTGTCAGAACACTCAACACAGTCTCCTGAACACACTGTCCAAATTTCAGCTCAATACGTTAAGCAAGTTATCATCCGCGCCGTGACATGCATAATTATCGCTATCGGGCTAATTAATTATGCGCATAATTAATTTTGGAAGCCGAAGCTCGTTTTACCTGCGTTTTTTGATGGACGCTATCAGATAATACCAAAATAGGATGCAAATCATTGTTCATTAAGGTTTTTCATTTTGTACCAGGCGATAACCTTAAGTATGGTCCCCACCAGAGGACATGACACGAGAATCGAGACTTGGGACGCGATGTGGGACGTGACATGGCAGTGGGGATAGCAATGTCGTGTCTTCACTGCGTCTTATTTCCCGCAACTTTGATTGACAGTTTGGTTTTGAAGACACGACTTGGGGACGACGAAAATTTCAATCTCAAGTCGTGTCCCAAGTCGCGATTTATTGTTCCAGGTGTCATTAGCGGTCACTGCAATTGTTCAGGCAAGTGCCACGTTTACTGGACGAGTGCACGCAAAGTTGTTTGCATTGTTGTGATAGGCGTTCTCGGGAAGAATGCCTCGGTTAGCTAGTCGGATGAACAGAGAAAAAGGAAGAAGCTTAAATCCAGGAAAAGTAATATATGTTTGAAATCAACTTTATACAATCAGGCGTTCAACTCCTTAAAATGATAAAAATAAACTGAAATACAACTTAC
>JAOBRC010676230.1:0-10568 GCA_027575255.1 Scolionema suvaense | reverse complement strand
GCGTGTTTACAGAGTGTGAGATAGATGAACCATAGGATCTTGTCGTAGGTGGTCAGTTGATGAAGAAGAGTGGATCACTAGTTAGTAGAAAGTAAGGTTGTGCTTAATTTTTATGTCATTCTAGATAGTTATTTCCTAACCCTGGGTCAGGCTTACCAAGCTGCAAGAAAAATTACTTATCATAGTATTCTCAATGAAATTTCATGCTTACGTTCTTACACCAACAGCCCTAAATTCCAAAAGACTTTGAAGACACTGATGTTTAGAGCAGAATTCAAATTTTATAAAACATTTTCTTCAGTAACTTGGTGACAATTGAATAAGAATGGGGTAAATTTTTAATGACCTTAAAGAGCCTTTTCTGGTAAAAAACTTTATCTTCCATAAAATATTCTTACTCACACTAATCATGTCCATGAAAAATAAGGCTCTTTGCCAACGGGAACAGAAGGTATGCTAAGAACTCAAAACGTCGGAACTTTTCAACTTCTGTATTCTGATGCTAAACATCAGTACAAACTCGAAATCAGCTGCATTACATGGTTGTTGTCATGGCGCCATACTCCTGGTTGGCAAACGTTGATATGGCGAAATGTTTTTCATGCCATTCTTGGCAAGCTAGGGACCTTGAGGAAACTTCCGAGTGCGGGAGCACGTCTCAATTTTGTTCATGTATATTTTACTACATTATGATAATTGATGATGCATCAGTTTTTTATGCATATATCAGTATTATCAACAAAGCGATGGATAGTTTGATTCTTCTAGAGTGTATCCAGTCTTCGGTCATGTTATAGGCAAGTTTTAAAAATTCGTTTTCATGCGTACGAATCTTTTGCCTCAAAATGATTTTAAAGAGGAATAACAAATTTTGGGGATTTGTTTGTCCTGAATTATAAAACTCTATTTAATGTACGCGCGTCAAAAGTTTGCTGTGCAATATTACACATATCACAACCTGGTTTGAAGAACCAGAAATGAAAGCAACATATTGAAAACAAAGCCCTCATTCTGCGTCACTCATAACGTAAGATAAAACTGAATTTATCCAGTACAGAACCTTTCCACTTAAGAACATCGCTCCTTTTCTCTTTAGCACCTAACGATGACTTTGGTGGACAAACCTTGTACAGAAAGAAGTTTGCATTGTCTTGTATTCATGGTCTGGTAAACGTTTTGAGCTGGTTCTAGGAGCAGCATGAGTTGCGTTTGCTTTTCCGCAAGGAAGTGCATTGCACTACCTAGCACTTTGGATAAATCCTACCAACAATTCAGCTTTTTCTTCGTCATCCGCTAGCCCACGTGTCACGAAATAATTACAATGAGTCAGGATGAAGAGATAACTATCATATCCACAGTCTGAAAGCACCTCCACTATCCGGGTGGACAGAGTAATTTCTGTAAACCACTAACGATAGTGAAATATGCTATGTTATCGGAAAATATATACGCGGTACGCGGCTTACGACGATGGGTAAACAACTTACAAGACAAAAATAGTAATTTTTATACTCACTTTATTTAGCATGTGGTCTCAAGAGCGACTGGTTTAAATTGGATACCGTTACGCTTCGATTAATTGCCACCTTCTCTTAAACGCCCCCTCGAATAAAGGTTTCTCAATAAACACCCCCTTCTATTAAACACCCCCTCGAGTAGACGTCCCCTCTGGTGTATTAGAGGTACACTTATCAACACATGTAAGTACTATACAATATTATATTAGTTTTGTGGCTTATACTTCGCATGGGAATATGGAAATCATGCGATGGTATTGACATGTGATCGGGTGTATATTTCATTGATGTATAAAGTTCTTACTTAATAAGAAAAGAAAAGTTTCACAAAAATGAATTAAGCGCCCCCTTTTTTAAACGCCCCCTCGAATAGACGCCCCCTAAAAGGCCAAAAATTTAATTAACGTCCCGGGCGTTTAGTCGCAGCATAACCGTATTTTGGGTTTCAAAAATTTTTTCTTCTTTAATCGGATCAGCTCGTTCTTGAAACATTTCATCCTACATATTTTTTCCAGCCTCTTGTGCCCCTGTTGCTGACAGATTACAGTGATGTTTCGAAGTATTTTGATGGTGATGGCGACAAACATCTTAGTTGTCTCAGGAAAGTTGAAAGCAGCGAATGAAACAGCGGAAGCTCTTTGCATAGCAGTAATGATTCCATACAGTGGAGATGAAGATGCGTTCGAGGCAGCAGTACAAGTTGCTGTAGAAGATATAAACAACGATCCTGATATTCTGCCTGACATAAAAGTTCGTGGGCTGGCAGTTTACTCTTCGGTAATGTCACGTTCATCTTTTTTTGAACAAATGAGTTTAAAGGAGCAGTATCAGATAGGCGTCTGAAAATAAATGTTAATATTTTGAGCAAAATTAGTTCTATTCAACGTAAAAACAACCACAGTATAGGTCTCATACTTTTATAACTCAATTGGCAAGTTGAAATTATAAGGGTTAGACCAGGATTTGAATTTAGGCTTGGATACAGAAATGCACCTTTTACAAAGGTGATCCCCAGGTTTCATTATATAGCAATGCATTGCCTTGCTCGCAAGCCAATCCTTCAGTCCTGGTCATAGTATCAGATGTACTCTGATGACATTATATGTTGTCCTCCATCTGCTACGTTTTGCTTTCGATGTGCGAAGGCTTTTATGCCAAAATTTCAACAAAAGCAACAAAAGCTATAATTAAAAAGTAGACAGAATGTTGATTGTATCCTACAGAACGCAGCCAGGATTTCCTCATTTCATTTTTCCTGGGCATCTTCAGTGCAGTCTTGTTGTTTATACTTTCATTAGCTACCAAAAATTCTGCAATCAGCTGAGTTTTGGGATTGAATGACCCATGATCCTATCCACTGGTATTTCGTGCTAGATTTAGCTAACTCAAAAATTGAGCGACCTGACGGAAAGTACTTTAAGGTATCAAACAACAGAAGGCAACATATTTTTTTAAAGATAAGATTTTGGACACACATGATCAGAAATTTCGAATGTTCATTTTATCTTCTAGAAAGTGATCGGATCGGCCATGGCTAGCATGTACTCATTAATGGAATCACATCATCCAGTGGCAGGCCTGATCGGACCAACCTTCTCAAGAGTATCTGACGCGATCGGGAAATTTAATCAACGTTACTCAATACCACAGGTTACGTTTATTGGCACATAATGTTTATTGTTGATGGTCAGTCGCAGATGTGTGAAAAGAATTGCAAACTATAATTCAAAGCACATATCATCTAGACTCAAGAGGGAGAATCTGGACGTTCCCTTTTCAAACTATTATGTTAAATTACCAATTATCAGACTGAAAATTGCCAAAATATAAGTACTCGATAAACGATATGTCGAACCTAAGATTCTGTTTTTATGTTTGAGATTTTTGAAAACGTGCGTGTTATTATACGGCAACGCAAGAAATACATGTTGTGTTCAGTGATATGGGACAAACAATCTGCATTTTTTAGGAATCATAATTTTATGTCATGAAATTGTCACAGACTTGAATTAAGAAGAAAAGACAGATTGTTCGGTTAACCAAAATCTATGAAACTCCAGAAATTGCTTCATGGAAAACAATAAGCAGCAGCCCGAGCTCGCGTGGACAGGGCTCTTGCTTATAAAAAACGTGTATTTGATCAAAATGAGAGAGAGATTTACCCGCAGGTCATTCTTTCATGGGAATAGATACTTCTGAAGAAACGTGCTTTATCATTATTTAAGGCAACCCATCCCTCGTCAAAACAATGATGAGATAGCCCTTGACGAAGAAATTTTGACCAAATTGTAAATATTTTCAAGAAGCAACCCTTTAATATATTGGGAGGGGAGAGGGGAAAGAGAGTTTTGACAGTTTTTGTATTGCATGAGACACAATCAGAGTCCAAGACTGCTGGTCCTCAGCATTTGCTATAACACGGTCAATCAGTTGTGGGTCTGCGACTTCGTTGAGAATAATTTTTTAACTGTGGTAGCTACAGAAGCTAGCAAGTGAGCACAAAATTCAGTTCACTTGTTTTTGTGGCTATAGATTGGTTTCTCGGCTTTATCAACATCCGAACGACCGGAAAATAACTTCAATCCAGACGCTTGCGATCTTCGAACCAACCCAACAGGACGAACATTTGCCAAAGCTCGGCTTGCTTTCATAAAGAAGATGAAATGGAAGAGAATCGCTATACTATACGACACAATTGCAAGCCCAGGGCAAGATTCATACAGGGTGAGGGCTTCGTATTATCAGTCAAAAGTGTTCTCGAGTATTTTGTAACGGTTGTTTAACATAATTCTCTTAGCGATAGCTTGCAACCTGATAGGATTCCTTTTTTTTTACAGCTGCTGGAGATTGAACAACCTGAACAGTCTGCGAGTAGGTTATGTTATGATGTACTGTAGCTCCAGAACAAAAATTTTTCAAGCTTGTCAACATTAATTTTCGAAGTCTACGCCAAAAATACGTAAGAAAACTTTGCTAGCAGAAAATAAACGAAGAAATCTTGGTCGTGAATATCTGATTAGTACCAATAGAAAAGATATGTTTACTTTCGGAAACTACCCCAGCTGCAGACCTGTGAGAATTTAGGTGGAAATATTAAAGATCCATTTAGTGCGTGCTTTCAGGCACGGTGCCACGAATTTTAAACTGGGGGGAGCTAAAACCAAAAATTTAAAAAATCTTGTGAAAAGCATATAGCTCCATCAAAAAAAATTCAATTTGGCAAAAAAAGTGGGGGGCCCCCCCCCCCTGCCCCTCAGTGGCGCTGTGCATGGCTTTGTGTGAAAAAAAATAAGGGATTTGATAACACTTTATATACTATGCATTTGTAGTAAATCGGCAGTACCAACATGCGATTGTCGGATGTGTGTTTCTTTTCCTCGGCTTTAGAATCTTTTAGTTTAACTATTTTTTCAACCTAAATCGTCACTCATATGAAACTATTTTTTTGTCGTCAGATAGCCGTTTTCTTGTTTCACCAAGAAAAGAAAGAGATGTTCACAACTGACTTGACTTCTATATCTGTTGGGCAGAATGGCTTAGAAATGAACATGTTGATCTCCATATACCATTAACAATTCACGGAACAGGCTTTAAAAATTCTTCACACTCTCCATTTCAGGCAGCACTCGTGTTCTCAAAAGATTTACTTCGAAATGGTATTGAAGTCATAAACATGGAAGGATTCACAAGCACGCAAACTCATGCGGATCTTCAGAGCACAATGAGACGATTGAAGGTGCGTGTTTGTCTCTTCTACTTCCTATGATAAAACAATGCAACTTTGTACAATCTCCAGTTGATGGCGATGACAGTGTTGAACCATGAAAGATAGAAACAAATGCATGAACGTTAAGTTAATTGCTACAAGTCCAGTAGAGTCCCGCTATAAAATAAAACAGGAAATTGTTTGGGGTTTTTGAGTCGTAACCAATAAGTTCCCCAGGAAGCTGCCTCTTGCCAACTTCCGTGTTATGTTGACCGTCGTTTGTGAATGGAAGATACTCATGATTTAGGCAAGGTGCATCCAATGTCAATTCGTACTCGTTCAAGGCTTCCTGAATAGCTACAGAAATCAGTGGGCTACGTATTTGACAATATGAATACTCGTAATGATTAAAGCGTTATGTTTACTTTTACGTTCTGCATGACGCTGCATTCTAAATGTTTAGCTGCTGACTTGCAGGATATTCAATAAGTTGATTGCTTCCGATTTATGTTTGCTATACTAGATTTAGCCATGCAGCCTCTGTGGTGTTATACACAAAGACTTGAAATCCCATAATAGCCAATGCGAAGGAAAGCTGCCTATTCCAGAGGTTGACGAAACAGTGATCATTTCAGTAGTGTTTCCAAGGCCATTAACAAAATATCAAGTCATTCTTTGATTGTGTCCACGAATAATACCTGTATGCATCTGTCAGAAAAGCATTTAAATGAACGTATTCAACGCTATATTCTGGCTGCGTCCTTGCTTTGCTCTTGTTCTTATGCCTTATCTTTCTCTCCTAATTATATGTGTTCATGCCTTTTCATCATGGACTAGAAAAGTCTCTCTGAATCTAACCAACTACCTGCATCTAGCACTGGCTTCTGTGGCCCTCTTGCGGGATTTGAGAAGAGAGACTTGTCAAGTCTATTTCATGAGGATTCAGTCCCATTCACTTCTTTTCCTACTTATGTCATTAATTTTAGTATTCGCTCGAAATTCTCTTCACAACCCTTCATACCTGTGAAGATGCATCTAGTCGTAGGTCGATAGATATACTTCGATACTTTTTTTTCACAGGAACACGATGCTCGAATTCTTACTCTATTCAGCAACAGTCGGTCTGCGCTACGAAAGGTTATGTGCCAGGTCTGGTCGTATTGATATATGTTGATATTCAAATCTGCAACTTCAGCTTGAAGAGTGAAAAAAAGATGATTCGACTTGTAGGAATTGAACTAGACAGAGTTTTAGGTCAAATATTAGGTTCATTCAAAAATGGGTTGCAATAGCATCCAGCTATGTATTTTCCAAAGCACTTTATCCAAACCGTTTCTTCAAATTTCCTGTTTGTCCTATCCTTATTTGATCCATGACTTTGTCCTGTTATTTTTTCACGTAAAAATGTGCAGTAATAACAATAATTTATTTTATTTTAGGCATATATGAATGAAATGTTTGGATCAAAATATGTCTGGTTGTTAGCTAGTGTGATCAACTATAGATGGTGGGATGTTATGAATGACTGGGTCAGTAAACGCTGTCGACCTCAAGATTTGCTACTCGCTGCATATGGAAATCTACAGATGTCCCAAACACCATTACGAGTTGACGGAAAACTCACAGTTACCGGCAAAGTAAGTTTTGCACACTCGCTAGGTCTATTTTTCGGCTAAGCTGCAATTTTCAATTTTCGCTGTTTTTCTTCTGTGCAGAGGATTAAATTTATAGCTATAACAGCCAAAATTAAAAAACAAATTAGAGCAAACCCAGCCAGCAAGTTAGCTACGCAGGACGAAAGTGCCCAGCGGAGTGTGCAACTATCAACAGACTTGAAAGCAGAACAACAAAAGCAAATTATAGAAGAGTGAAAATTCTATGAAAAGATACGCAAATCGTACATACATGTACATGCATGTTAGGTGCAAAACATGGTCGAAAAATTAGCAGGATTTTTTGGCGATCCATCAATGAGATTTGCACTGACAAGCAGCTTGTGAAGTAAAATATCAGTCGCTGCAGAACACGCGGCATATGCACAAGTTGCTATTTGTAGGGTCAAAACCCAGGAGTCGTAAGCAACACGTTTTGCAGTAAAGCATGGAGCATTGTTGGTTACAAAAAACAGGCATGAATTATTATTGATAACGGAAGTCAAAAGTAAACAAAATAATGATGGAGGATTATTGCACTAGGACGATCATCAGGCAATACGTGATTATAAAAACAGGCATGACTTAATATTGATGTGACTTTGCACTCTCGTTGTTTCCCATTCCCTTATTTGCATTAAATGTGCAACTACTGTAATCTGATTGGCTGTTATAAAAACTCGGAATCTGTCATACCAATCCACCACGGTATATTGTGAGACATACATGTTAACGCTCAGGATAGCCTATAAACTTCCCTCGAGCCGGCGAGGCAATAATGACATAAAAGTATGGTTAATAGTTTTGATTATGGCTTTGTTTACAGGTTCCTAAAGATGTACTCAACCGCATATTAAAGCAAAAGCAGAAAGCATTTGAGCAATCTGATCAGAAAAGCCGCAGAAACTTTTCCATGTCCGATGATTTCAATCCGACGTCAACTTACGCATATGATGCAACATTCGCTCTTGCTCTGTCACTGAGCAAATATTCTCAGAAAGTGCCCAGCATAGTACTGAAGTATGGGGACAGAGTTTATTATCAAGAAATGGCAAAAATACTCTTTGACTTGGATTTTGAAGGAGCCACAGTAAGTAATATTGATTATTTTATTTTCTTTTAATTGTTGCTGTGAGCGTGCAAAATATATATACCACACACACTCGCGAATAAAGAGGCATAAAAGATATTTTAAAAACCTTACAATTTTCTATAGCACAGACAAAAGCTGCTGAGACCAAATGCGTTCCTCATTGTAAAATCATTGAATAATTGCATTATTTCTGCCAATAACAGATGACCAATAACCTGTAACGGTGATTCTATGTTTGTTCTCCGTAACTCCAGCTTAATTCTTCGTAATATGGTAGACTGCAGACGAAGCTTCGAGTAAACAGCAGCATGTGATTCGCTGCGTAATTTTTACTTATTTCCGTCGTAGTGAGAGGTTAAATGAAGTGAGAACGTTTAATTAAAAAGTCCAATGAATAATTGTTTGATTTGGTTGTGCATTCCTTCGGATATTATTTACGATGGACTTCATTTTTAGTGACCAGAAGTTTGGGAATTATGATCCAAAACATTGTGAAAACGTTGAATGATAACGTCGGTAACTTTGATAATGTTCGCCCATTAAATTTAATAACTTTGTGAGAATTTGTTACAAGCTAATGAAGGTAGTTCAGTAATCTCAACCTGAATAGGAAGAGAAAAAGAATTTTTGCAGCATTCATTTATGAGAACACTTCACCTTTTTCCTAATATTCGTAAAAAAAACTCTGTTCTGTTATTTGTTTTTAATAATGAAATATGTTTGTTTCAAACTTGAACGTCTCCCCTTCAAATGAAAGTATGAATAACATTGAAATGTATAATCCAGCGTTCAATTTTGAAAATAGTAAAACCTATTTAGTGTTTATTTATTTCAAATTTTCTCCTCTGCTATCCACCAGGGGAGAATTTCATTCAACCAATCAACCGGAGAACGTCAGCACTCACATATCACAATATCCAAATGGCTTCCAGGTAAGAAGAGAATGTGCTTTTTTAGCGTTCTTCCATTGGGATGGCAGTTCAAATTAGTTGTTCTCGTGAATCCACTGAAAATCAAAAAAAGAAAATAATTGCTTGAACGAACGGTGATTGAATCGCAAATAAAAGCTGAGTTTTGTTACCTTCGACTAGTAAAATTTTGCAAGAACTACTATTGGTTAGCTAGCTATAGGTTCTTGCGTAAATAAACGTGCTTTGAGATCTTTCAGAAAACTGTGCATGTGCATAAGTCATTTGCCAGTTTGAACAACTTTATTTTCTTAGAAGTGCACGAATTAATTTCCAACCATGGGTGTCTATATTACTTGATGTAGTGTTTTAGCCCTATCCGTACAGGGCTCCTCAGAATTGTCCGGAATCCGCCCCCCGTCGATAATTTTTGTTTGCAATAAGCTATAGCCATGAAACTTTGCATGCAAGTAGGCCCATATGTGAGGAACACTATGACATACAGTTTAGTTCAAAATACTGCTGGTTGGAATGGCGACGTCATCATTTGTTAAGGTCACGCATAGGAATCTATTGTTTTCAGAGTTACGTCATCAGAACATCACCGTCCATGGAAATTGGTACTAACCCCATTCAAAAACATCCAAGAGGCTATGAAAAGGTTTTATTTGACAGTTCAAACCTGCTCAATATAGCTTAGTAGGGGTGAAAATGCCTTTTTGATGACCTCACCCATCAAATTTACCTCCAATCGCACGAAACAAAACACCTGTTATACACGACAAGTAGTATATTAGGGAAGTATTTTTGCACCAAAATATTCCTAGATAAATTCTATGTAAGTTTGAAGTTTCATATCATTCTGTTCAGTGGTTTAGGAATCCACCCTCCCCCTCTTGGGTAGAGATAGGGTTAAGGACCGCAAAGTAAAAGTTCTTGCCAACTGAAGGGTATCCTGCAATCACTTCTTGAAGCAGTGATATTAACTTGTAGATGTGAATGACGTCAGCAAATCACCTGAAGTACTGCCTGTCGCTAACTACGCCAGTGAAAATGATCGAGTGGACATCATAAATAACAGCTTGGCCTCTATTTTCATCGGTATGTTCTAGACTTTTTTTATGTGATGTTTGTATATATGATTTGCCAGGATGAACGCATTTGTTTTCCTTGTCGAATGCAAAGACGTATTTCCAGGTTGGAGATGGGGGGCAGATGCTCTAAATATATTTTGATTGAATTCGGTTATATTTTGATTGTTTTTTAAAGACTGTGCACACTAAGCAAGTGTAGATGCTTTAAATATGAAGACAGGTGGTCCTGCCAAATTCATGGAACTGGAATGTGAAGATGCAATTATTCTTAAACCCTCCTTTATTTACAAGAACAAAGTTTCTCCGGGGAAATGATTGTCTCTACAAAACTGATACATTTCTTCGATATATCAAATTCCCTACCAAACCTTGGTCAGCCTCTGTGACAATCACATCGCTCTCCAATGGCAATCACATTGCGATGAATTCTTGTATGACATAACGAAAAGTAACTGTTCTCACAATTACTTCAGTGTTTGCTTGTTTTTTTTACCTTTCCATTCCATACTGAAAAATTACTTCCTAATTGATTCGCGCCGCGCAGCGCTGCGAATCTTTGATATGGGCGGGTGTAACGAAAAATTGCATCTTTGCTTTG
>JAOBRC010676119.1:0-10568 GCA_027575255.1 Scolionema suvaense | reverse complement strand
ACTCAGCATTGGTCATAGAATCGCTGTTTTATTCGACCTAGGGTCACTTAGTTTTGGGTCGGAGTTTTCCTTTAATGGTTTGCTCCACCAAGGAGTTCATCTGAGGGAAATAGAAATGTGACCAAATTGTACGCTTTACGCGGTCTATTCCTGGATGTGCGCCTTGGTGAGCTTTATCTATGGCGGGTTGCCTTAGATGTTTTGGTAGTATTATTCGATCTGTCTTCAAAATAAGTCCCTCATCATATATTGCTGTCTCGTAGGAGAATTTTTCGGTACGGATCCAGATGTGAGTCTGCATTTGGTATGTAACCTCGTTTTAGGCATTCGCTAAGGTGTAGTAGGTCCGGGTCCAGTTTTGATGCACTGAAAATGGCAGTTAAAAAAGACCCACGGTGTACTGTTTTTTCTTACTCCTTCATTTCGTCTTTCATTGACTGCGGCAGTTGATTAAATCGTATTGCTCGACGCGACAGAAAATTGACAGGCCTGTGCTTCTCATTTTGCCACGTGACACGTAATGGAATGTCTTGATGACGAAGTTTTATGCGTTCAGTTCTGATCGACCCTGACCGAGTGCTGGAGAAAATACTGATCAGTGGTTTGTGGTCAGCAAAAACTGTTACGATTGGTCCGCCAACTAAATATTGACGGAAGCGACACAGTCCAAAGGTAATGAGTAAGGCTTCCAGATCGAGCTGTGGGTAGCGTCTTCCAACGTCAGTTGTGGCTCTGCTTGCACAAGCCACCGGATGAGGTGACTGTGGCTTGCTTCTTGGGCGAGGATTGCAGATAAGCCACTATGGTGCGTGGGCGATGTGAGGTCAAAGTGTCTCCAGAGTATTCTCACGAAACAATTCCTTCAACTCGTTGAATTCAAGATGGCATTCTTTAGAGTAGATAAATTTTTCATGCCTTTTAGTCATGCTCTCAGATGCATCGTTTCCTGCAAAAGACCAGGGAGGAACCTGGCATTGGATTGGGTCATGCTCAGGAATGACATAACTTCCTCTATTATTTTGGGCGGGGACGCCTGCCAGAGTGATTGTACCTTCTCTGGGTCAGGCGTAATTCCTTCGCAGAGTCCCCAGAAAGGAATTTCGTCCGCGCCAAATATGCATGTTTTAGGATCAAGGGTCATACCTGCCGTGGATATGACGTCGAGAACTATTGAAAAAGTAGCGTTGTGTTGTTTTCGAGTTGTACCTGCTCATCGTGGATCACATTAACGTTCTTTACCCAGGCAAACAAGGGAGGACTCGGTTTAGTTCCCCAGAGGCGGTCTTAGCACCCATCGGCACTCTGCAGTACCGCATGAGCTTTTCTCCGGAATGGAAAACCGTAATGAAGCGTGAATCCTGTCCCAAATGGAGTTGGTGAAATGCTGAATGGAGATCTAGCTTCGAAAACACTGTGCATCCTGCAAGCGGAGCTCTTATGTCATCTGCACATGGTATGGGGACGTTTGTATCCTTTAAAGCTTTGCCCACATTTCGCAGGTCCACAGTGATGCCTAGACTGCCATCATCATTAGGTACTACGACAGGGTTAGATACCCATGGGGTAGAGCCTAAGTGCTCTTATAGCTCATTCAGCTTTGGAGAAAGCTCTTTCACCTTTGAATCGTGATTTCAGGTGGAAGGGAATAGGACGTGCAGGTGAAGCGACTGGTGCGATTGAAGGATCGATGTGAAATTGCACCTCAAGGTTGCTTAATGTACCAACACCTTGGAACAGAGCTGGGTGCTCCTTCATGACAGTGTGGCCAGATTTTAAGAGATTCTGAACGTGGCGTACATGATCGCCGCCATGTTGAGGAGTACCGCTGAAGCGAATAATGCCTAGCTCTTTACAGGCTTTCCCACTAAGCAATGTTTCCAAATCTTTTTTGACGATGTAGAAACGGACGTTAGCCATGGCATCGCCAAATGTCACTTTGCCCGTGTGGAAGCCAAGGCCCTTAAATGGTTTTGAGCCATAAGGTTTGATTCGAATCCGAGTAGGAATAACTGGTAGTTGTAGTTGTCTAGCATTCCGCTGTGATACGATAGAAATGTCGGCACCTATATCAGCAAAGGCTGTCGTATGTTGTTCTCGGACGATGAGGATGACCTGGTATCTGGACGACTGATGAACTTTGCGAAATGTCGACCGGTGTTCATGACGTACAGAACCAACACGTCTCGCAGCTGGCAAATGACGGTGAAGCATGCGTTGCTCTCGATTGCCACAATAGTTGGTGTCTGAACGTGCCTGCGCTGATGGTAGTTGCATACCGTATTGCTTCGATTAAACGCCCGGGGTGTTTATCAACTTTTTGGACTTTTTAGGGGGCGTTTATTCGAGGGGGCGTTTAAAAGAGGGAGGCATCTGTTACATTTATATGAAATTCTCCTTTTTTTTCTTACGCATAAACGTTACATATCAATTAAATATACATTAGATTACATGTCAATATCATCGTGGGCATCATCTTCTTCATGTTTCCAATACTTACCAGAAATAAAAGTCCCAAAGCTGAAGTAATAATGAAGTAGTGGTAGTAGTTTACATGTGGTAGGTAGTGTATCTCTAATAAACGCCCCTCTAGAGGGGGCGTCTATTTGAGGGGAGGCGTTTAACAGAGGGGGCGTTTGTTGAAAAATCTGCTGAAAAGGCGAGGGCGTTTATTCGAGGGAGGCGTTTAAAAGAAGGGGGCGTTTAATCGATGCATTACGGTACGACGGGTAGGTAAAATCGGTTCCGACTCAGAATCATCTGCGGTGGTGGAATAAGGAGAATCTGATGACAACGTGCTTCTGCTGGAGTAGTCATCGGAAGAAGAATCTGCAAACCGTCTTGCTGCAGCCCGACGTTTTTTGTTTTTACACGCTATGACCCCGCGAAAATGGCCACGATGGCCACAATCAAAACAAGTAACCTTGTAACCGGGACATTTCGTTCCTCTTTGCAAAGTCAGGAGGAGTATCGGGCACATTTCTGTTCATCAGAACTTAGGGGTGAGCTGTTTGTTGCTCTGGAGAGTGCGGCTTGTGACGCGATTTCTGCTTTTTTGAATATTACCCAGCTTTTTCACGCCATATGTGCTGGTCTGCTGTGGCATACTTACTGGAAGCTAGTCTTTGCGAACTAGTAGTTGCTGCCTCCAGTTTCCTACCATTTGTGATAAGTTCTGCAAGCTGCTATTGATTGCGTAGAGCATTGCCCCGAATATCTTCATTTGTAGTTCCAATAATGAGTAGATCCCGTATCATTACATCTTTCAGAGAACAATCAGCATGAGCACATGAAAAGGAACAACCATTGACTTCCTGTTTACCCTATTCATGCAGATATCGAAGGATTCATTCTCAGATTGGCACTCGAAGCATTACGGTAATTATTTTGTTCGGGATTGTAGAATAGCATTCAAACTAATGCAGTATTCACAACCCAGCAACTCTCATTTGATTAACGAATTGATGTGACGATTCAGAGAACAATGCATAAGTTAAAGCGAATATTTCTAGTCTAGTCCTCACCAAATTAGCCTCGCTCTCTGTGACGAAAGTACGCTTTATCTTCGTTCTATACACAGAGTGTGCTCAAGCAAATCGTTCGATCCTTATATCATGATCTGCGAAGAATGAAAAGCAAATCTTTCCATCTTTCCATATTTATAATTCTCCCATATACTTTCAATTTGTCTGCTCTCTTTCCTGTCTCGACGATGTGATGGATTGCTGCTGGTGTCAGTGGCATTTAGGAATAAGTGGTGCATGCCTATCAGGAAGATAGCATTTGACCTCTTTACGATCTGTTGCACATACATGGAAATCGCTTCCGATATCGGCGACTTTCTGTACAAATTCTAACAAATCCCTATCCAATCATGTTTAAACTTGACACACGTTCCCTATGCTAAGTCCATCAGTAAATCATGTCCCACCTTCATATCATGCCCATAGCAATCAAAAAAGGTTGCGCAAAAACAGGTTTACAAGACTTGGAAAAATTGACATGCTGCACAGAACACAAGTACGTATTAGACATGATTTGTCTGCAGGCCAAGCGTATCGAGCAGCTAGACTAGATAAGTCGTTTCCTTCGTTGAGAACATCACACGGCAATTCACGCAACAGACTAAAGAAGCGGGAAGCGGTTTTCCCGTTCGCTGATATCGCTGACTCGGAGTTCTTGTTATTGCTGTGTGGAGAGCAAAAGAGTAAGAAAGAAAACGACTAGTTCTAGTCTATCGAGCAGCGTGCGTTTGATTTGCCTGCATACGTGCCAAACAGTGTGCAGAGATCGAGCGAGATTTATCTGTATGCACAGGACGATATCCGGAGACCGAAATTAATTTAGCTGCATGCACAGCACAGAAGCCAGAGATCAAAAATAATTTATCTGCATGTACAGCACAGATACATAGAGACGGAAAATGATTTATCTGCATACACAGCGAAGATATCCAGAGATGGAAAATGATTGATCGGCATGAACAGCCCAGTATCCAGAGATCAAAAGCGACTTATCTTCATATGCAGCACAGTATCCAAAGATCAAGAGTGTTTTATCTGCATACACAAAGCACTGTCTGGAGATCGAAAGAAACTTATCTAAATGCGCAGCACAGATATCCAGAGATCGAAAATAATTTATCTGCATGCACAGCACAGATGTTCAGAGATCGAAAATAATTTATCTGCATGCGCAGCATAGTTATTCAGAGATGGAAAGTGATTTTTCTGCATGCGCAGCACAGATGTTCAGAGATCGAAAACAATTTATCTGCATGCAGGTAAGGAGTGATCGGCGTTGTCCTCCTGCATGCGTTGGATGTTGCACTTATAACTTCGGGACTGCAAGGTGCATGCACATTAATGTCGCATGGAAGGACACACAATATTCTGTTCATCCTGCGCAAAAGTGATATCGTGATGTCGTTTGCATATAGACATGTAGTAGCTAGTACACCAAAGGCCAGCTGATTCGCATATCAGAATGTGTGCCAATTACGTGTTTGTGCTCATATAGTTTGGCCACTTGTGATAATCGAACTATTTATACTATTTTCTGTCTGTATCATTACTTACCGTACCGGTACGTATCTCCTACTATCACAGAAAGCACAGAGATAACTACATGGTGGTCAAAATAGTATAGATCCACATTGTGTGTGTTTGCGAACAAACTTGTACCAGAAATGAGATAAATTGTTCTGCAAGTAGAACCACCATTAGAGTCGGGAGGGTCCAATTATACTTGAGATCACTAGCGCAATTTGCCAGAAACTGTAAAAAGCTCATTTTTGCCCGAAAAGGTCCGTTTTCTGAAATATTTTGTCTACGAAGATATACCAATAATCCTATTCTTAATTAAGAGCTAAACGCATTCTCATTTTTTTTTTAAGAGTGTTAAAGACTAAAAGTTAATTCCAGGTGAAACTCAAAGCCATCGCATAAAATGATTGTACAGGCTAACTAGGACTTCACAAAACAAAACCCGACAGTGGAAATGTCCTCGGTGGAATGGTTGGACTATTTCAAGTTCAGACCTAAAGTTGCAGATAGATACTCCCTTGGCATAACTGTGTATTTAATTATTATATCCAGACATCCTGAACAGTTATGGACTTTTACATCCATTGATACATCAAACGATATATATCCGACTTAAGCCAAAGATGTCATGGATTCTGGAATTAACCACCTTAACATAAATTGACCAAGATACAACAGGCATACCATGATTAGCACATTTCTAGACAATGATTGATGACTTTGGACCATGTTGCAAGCTAAATCCCTTACATTAGGAATTACTTGTGTTGTGTAAGTTTGATTTCAGGGTATGTTTTTAGCATTTATTCGAACATACTGACTGTTCCTTTGTTTCAACTTGCATTGCTCCTGTAGAGTTGCTCTCCGTGAAACTGTGGGAAGCTATGCAGACACTGAAACGTGCTGTTATGCGCGTCTAATTCCGTAACTTTGGCTTTAAACATCCTCTGGCAGTTCTATGGTGTTCGAGACTAACGTGTAAAAGTCTGCAGAATGCGTTTCCACATTGGAATGATTCTTGCTGCGCGTTGCCGTGCGCTGTAGTACCACAGATGAGCGAAGTTTTTTCTGCATGCCACTCGTCTGTACGTGACTTCATCTATTGGTGAACGTAATAAGCGAAATTACCTTGCCTCCATAACTTAATTTATTGCAAGAATAAAAATTCGCGAAATTTGCAGAGTATATGTTGCAATTTTTTGCACGTCAAGATCAAAGCAGCTGCTGATATAATTTTTCCCGAACTCAATATTCATTTATCTACCGAAGAGACCATTTCGTAGTACGAAAGATGTAAAAAGCAGATTTCTATGCAATTATGCGATCAAGCACATGGGTGGGTTTTTATTTTTCCACAACGTTGCCATCGTAGCAAATTACTCATTATTGGTAACTTTGCAAGTACTGCTTTTTGCCAAAAATATGTAAATAGACAGAAACATGCAAAAAAAACCTGTGAATAGACAGGCTTTTCAATATTGCAAAAAAAAACATGTTCTACTATATAAAGAACCGAACATAAACATATATTCTCACTGCCAATATATAATTCCACTTGATCGGCACTTACCGTTTGGGCCATCTGTGTAATCCCAATCGGCTGAAAGAAAAAAAGTCAAAGCCGTGTTACATTTTACTCGAAAAACGTAAAACGTTTCTCAGAATTATACAGAAAAAAGTCTTTTTGATAGGTTGGCGTACAGGAGCTTATCAGGAAAGAAGTATGGTTTGCAATATGCAGCCATAAAACGAATTTAAGAATCCAGTACAACGGAAGGGAGGACCTAAAGAAACTAAATAGAAGCCAATGACATCTTTCAAGCATTATGGTGTAGAAACTGACAGACCCGGATCATAACGAGAACAAGTTTATAAGGCCTCCTGCTTCATATTCGCTTGAAAATGAAGAACAATCTGAGAATAATTTTCATGCAATAAAATAGAGTATAGACTATGAGAGGGAGGCAGATTCTACCCCCTGCTAACGTCTGTAATCATGGTGCCACACCCACACTACTCGGTGCAGATAAAGAAGAACATCTCATAACAGTATATTTCAAGATTGCAGATGTTCTTGGTATATTGCGCCTGTTTAGAACGATAGATTCACAGCTCTTGCTGGGCGACAGAAGTCTGAGGCTCCTGTTCTCATAAATTGGCTCAGAAAAAAAAAAAGAATCTGTACGAAAAGTTTAAAAACAATGGATGCTTCAAACAAGGTTCTTACATAATAAGTGTTATGAAACTCCGTATAACGTTGTAAAACATTTCGATTAAGGTTTTAGAAGAGCTAATCCATATAAGACAGTACCTATTCGGCTTAGAACAGACTTAAAAATACTATTTTGGTTACCAGTAGGTTTGCTTCCGTATCAAAACAATGAGCGATTCAGCTTTCACACGAAGTAAGCTGTTTTAGAACCGATGCAAATATTATTTTAGTTAAAAGTTATGTTCAAAGCAATATTATTCTTACGTAAGAACTGATGGTAACATTACCTTTCTACTGATTTTATCAATTTCTGCGTCTTGAAGTTTCGTCTCTTTCAGTAGACTAGACAAATCGTTTCTTACATCAAAGAGGTTTGTTTAACCTCCCTGCTTACACACAGAGTACTAGACAGGAATTCAGCCTGCAGACTAGACAAAGCGGAAAAAAGGCCTTCCCGTTTAGTGATATCGCTGACTCAGCCTTCTTGTTATGGCTGTGTGAATAGGATAAAGCGGAAAAAAGGAAGCAAAATTTTAGGCAGGTAACTTAAATGAAGCTTTCTCTGTTTTGGAGTGAATCAGGCATACAGATGCAGATGCAACGCGCATACAGCTTCTTTGCCCTCAGAAACACATTTTTAAGAAACTTGGGCAATGGGCCGTAAAACTGATTCTACAGCTTCCTTCAAAATCATTATTTTGTTAAAAGCCTAAAAAGGAAACAGATGATACTAAACATAGGCACAAAATGATGAATTTGGTCATTTTTCAACTTCAGCCGTCCTATGAGAATATACTTTCTACGAAATAGAAATATTTTTCTCATTGTGAAATGGTAGCAGTTCTAGTGTTAGGTTAACATACACTATTTTTCTTACATTTCTTAAAAGTGTTTGACTAAAATCAAGGACAGGTGTCCGTTTTACAGAGTTTTTCGCTTTACCATATTATCCACTTTACATAGATTAAACTGTAATTTCAATTTGTCAACGAGCATTGCTATTACATGGAGATCAAAGTTTAAATTTATGTGTCTTCTATTGTGCTTGTTTTTACGTTGAATCGAACTTATTTGGCTCAAAATAATAAAATATATTTTTCGGCCGCATATCGGATACCTCAATCCCGTCAAATATCTTTTTCCGTTTTTATTTTTCAAACATTTTTCTGACATTCGTCCGGGTCTAACGCATGCATAAATAGTATGTTACCCCCTTACCTCAACACCACCATAAAAGAATGAACATTTGGAACCGACAAAATATGTATTTTACGTTTGAATGTTGCAGTAGAACCTACGCACACTTCTTAAAAATGTTTTCTGTGGTGTATTGAAAAAAAAAACACATTAACCCTTTTCTCGCCAAGCAAACAACACGAGACGAACAGCTGCGGTTGACACTTTTATTACTTATGTAAGCTACGGTTTGGCCAAATGTGACGGTCGTAGATTAACTTCGAAAATTTTTTAACCTGCCGAAATTTAAAGATGACCTAAAATATGCCTGAAAAATACAAAATTTAGAAAAGAAGCGAAAATCCTCACGAGCCTTGCTTGCACATCACTGTAAAAACAGACTGTTGCTTCATTCCTCCAGCAGATGTTTCAAACTTCGGATAAAGATCGAAAATTCATAAGGAAACCTATGTCACAGCCACGAACATGAGAAAGTCCAGTCCCAGTTTTAGGAAATTGGTTCCTTAAAGTGATGTTTTGCAGGGTTTATACTAAGTTTTGAAGTGCCGAAAATTTGTGAAAAACCGCAGAAATTTTTGTCCGAAACGACCTGATTTTTGTCCGAAACTTTTTTGCCGAAACGTTTTTGTCCCAAATTGTAAAACGCCGAAGTTTTCGTTCTTAATGTAGGTTATGTATGTCTCAAGTTAATGGCCTCATGTCAAGAACACGTGTGTCAGAAAATTGATCAAAGTCCATGTTTTTAACAATTGTTTTACAGAATAATTGGGCGAATAGGGCACAAATACAGTTGTTTGCACATGAAACATGCTTTTTCAAGGTTCAGGAACAATTTGAGCAAGAAATGAATGAATATATTTGAAAACTTTGTTCCAGATTTTACTCAAAATGATTACCTCATCAAAATTTGACTAACCCTCTTCCGTATGGAGGGGGAGGGGGGAGAGGGGTTGATTCCGCCCCCTACCTCTCGGGTTTTTGAAAAATATCTCTAAAACGACAAAAGCTTATGACTTGCTTGTGTCAAGCTTTAGTTATGAGTCAACGCACATCCTGTACAAGTTTGGTGCAATTTGGTGGACCCCTTCACTAGATATCAGCCTTCTGCCACGTGACATGCAACTGATTTTCAACATTTTCAATACATAAACTCTATAAAGTAGCTGAAAATGAAGACGTTTGGGGACTTTATGGCCATTTTTAGTCGTTTAGTGCCCATTGGAATGTAACACAATAGAAGTGATCATTTATTTGCTTGTTTTTGAATTGTTCGGAAATACTGTCTCTCTGTTCATTTTCTCTGATTACCCTATATGACCATGTTAAATAGTTAGTGAGTTCGACTGGAACAACTTGGACACTTCTGATATACTTGTTCCGCTCTAAATTATGCCTTCAATCACTCAGAGACAGGGAGCTTGGGTATTTTCCACGGTAATTTGCGTTGTACTTAAGTTGCACATTACTTCTGGTTCAGTTGGGCACATCCTATTTTATTAAACGGTACGGTTCCCCCTCATCCCCATTCAATCATCTATCGTCTGCTCTTCGATAGACCATACCTCCGCCTCCTATACATATCGCTGTCGCTTACTACATAGTCACAAGAAAATACTTCGATTCGCTTCTTGTGACTATGCTTACTATGAACACCTTTCTCCTTTAGAACTCAATACCAAGAGTCAGGCAACTTTTCAATCCCGATTAGAATCAACCACGAAAGCTTGCATATATTTTTTATCTGCTCGTTGTTGAGTAATGCTTACGTGTAACCACTGCCACGCAACTGTTATCACTTTTAATCGTTCTTATAATTCCACAGAACCATATTATACGTATGTACAGTGACGATTTGAACCCACAGACCTTAAGACTGATCGCAGTTTTGAATTGTAAGCTCTCGAGTGGAAAATCACCCTTCGAATTTGCTCCAGCTTTGGCTCACACAACTATCTTCAATAGCCCTTTGGACAAGTAGGGGACACATCTTTTGTGAGCAGGCCCTCTTGGTCAAAATGTTGTCAATTATGCCTTTGCAGCTTAGTCCGTGGAATAAGTGCAAAAAATGAGCCAAATTGTTCACATTGTGATAAAAGCGTGAAACTTCGCACAGATGA
>JAOBRC010676008.1:0-10568 GCA_027575255.1 Scolionema suvaense | reverse complement strand
GTGTTCTCCAGATCCTTTGGCAGCCTCAAAGTCTTCTTTCTGAATTCCACCATTTTCAACCCAATACCTAAAATCGCCGCGTCTCTGCAGCAAGTAGCAATCTTCACTGCACGGTTTATACTCAGCAACAGCTTGTGAGATAAGATCAAGATATGGCTGCCATCTTCCTAAAAAGAAAGTAATAGATACATAGTGACATGTGAGATATACAGCACTTCTTATAGAGAAAAAACGGATTATATCATCTGCAAAATAAAAACCTCAAGCTAATGTAACTTTTTTTTTAAATTTACTATGAGACATGCCCTCACCAGCACTGACAGGTCCCCCAGAAGTACTGGAACAGCCCATGCAGGGATTTATCCAAGCATCAACTGACTACCAGTATACGGTAGTCACAACTCAATCTTCAAATTGAGTTTTGAAACTCAATCCTTTACCTAAAGATTGCAGAACCCTAACTGAAACATTTGCATAACCGTAAACATTCTCAAAGAAAGTGTTTTATAATTCAACTAACACATTCAAATTTTGTTTCATCTGGGCTCATACTTTATTCATCCAACCCAATTAATCTTTGCACAAAAAATCGATCTCTAATTGGCTTCTAATAAGAAGCCAGCATGGCCTTTAATAAGAAGCCAACAACCACTACTTTTAAAGAAAAACTTGTTTGTTTGGAACATGATGAAAGGTACATGTATC
This sequence comes from Scolionema suvaense, assembly GCA_027575255.1. Taxonomy (NCBI): domain Eukaryota; kingdom Metazoa; phylum Cnidaria; class Hydrozoa; order Limnomedusae; family Olindiidae; genus Scolionema; species Scolionema suvaense. The sequence goes on along the minus strand of JAOBRC010676008.1, from coordinate 9,863 downwards.
ATTTCCAGGTTATCTGGCATATGCTCATCAGGTGTCAAAGTGCAAATGCTCCCCAGTCTTTGCCAAGGACTCTCAATGCTGCCCAACAAACCTGGTGTAAAATTGGAAAACCTGATTTCAAGTTTTAATTCAGGCCCTAATCCAACACTAAGCAAGTGCTCATGGAGACATCAGTGAAATGGTTTGGAAAAATTCAATCTTATGCCAAAAACGGTACTCAGTGAAACTGCTTGGATAAATCCCTGCCATGAAATGCAAAATATCACCTTAATGGTTGGTACTCCCTGCCAACCCTCGAAATTCGGATCAGCATTCAGCAGCATCAACCCTTGCTTCTACGGAGGTCGGCACATTATTGCCGACTTGAATATTTCTTCTTGTCAGAATAAAAGGAAAGTGTTATGTTATCGCTTCTCCTTTTTTCATTGAACTTCATTTGTTTGTGCTTCTTCGCAACCCTACAGCCGAAAGAACCTCTCTGATAATACCACTGTTTAGCTGCCGTATTAAATGTACAAATGTGCCCTTAGGTCTGTAGCCCACCGGATGATTATAGCGCAGAACAAGACTAACTGACATTTTTTATCGCGTTTACTCAGAGTGAGGATGTGTCGGGTAATCTTATTTGTCACAACTGATGCAATTAATGCGCAGCAGTAACACGACACTATATCAAAGAAGCCTTCATATTTATCTCAACAATCGCCTGCAGGATCTATTGTTTTCCAGTTTCAATAGTCATCTGACTGAATTGGTAGAGGTTGATCGGAAAGACGAAAGATAGTAGCTGAGTAAAATATAAAAGGCTGTATATCGCAGAATTACTTTGGCGTTTTCCACGTCTTTGTGATGAAATGAAACCCAACGAAAAAAACAATGCAGCAAACGTCTCATTATTACTTGCCATACTCAACACTAGAATACAAAGGGATCATTCTAAAAGAATGTTATGATCTTTTGTTATTCTAATGTAAACTTTTCACTTTATTATAAGTTTTTTGTTCTTCCCATACCAAGCAAATGACCCTGTACAAGTTAACCTTTCTCATTGTATAAGAATCAGTAAGACATCTTCACACTTCTTATAAATGCCTCCATCTTAGACGTTCACTTTACATCGTTATTCAAAGATGCTTGAACAGTAGTTCAAGAAATGGTTCTTAATATCTTCTACATTAAAAAGCTGCACTAGCAAGGGAGTTAAACTACAACTGCTCTTCTATAGATGTTAATTAGATGGGGTCATCAAAAATTCCACCACCTTCCCACAGGCCTTTTCACGAGATTTTCATTAGGTATGCGATCTATCGCACGCACAAAATACGAGAAGGTCTGCTTGGGCATGCAACAAAGTTCAACGGAAAGACTACTATGTGTAATGCTATTAGGGGCATACAATTCTTTGGAGGAAGAATTATTTAACTGAATAGCGGCGTTGCAAACTGTCAGAAGCTGGGGGACACCAGGCAAACGTCTTCACCTGCTGAGGAACCCCAAACCTGCAGTGGACACAATGTGCCGCGAGTAGCCATCTCCCCACGGAGATATTCGCCGCTGACAAGAATTTTTTTACCTAACCACAACAGTTTTTTCTTCACTTGTCGTTCAGCACGACGATACGAATGAGTTCTGCGTATGACAGTATTAGCGTGTCTAGCTGGCTCATTATCAATTGTGATATGGTCTATTCTGACTGACAGAAGCATACGCAAGATGAGGGGATCGAATGGAAAAACCATATCAGCACTGAGAAACGACACATGACAAGTGTTCAATGGAGCAATTATCACACCACCTCCACATGAGAGCGGGATCAATTTGATCTTGATAACAGGTTTGAGATGGATGTAGAAATAGCATGGAGACATTTCTGTGGTAAGCATCAATGGGAGAGATCGCACAATTCACAGATTTGCATCATAAGAATAATAACAGAAGTTGGAGAAATTTACGCTTGCGATCAGTATTTTAGGCATGCGGCCTAGTGGTCGAGAGTTGCACACCTAGATCAGTTTAGGTATGTGCCAGTGCATGTGTGTGCGATCGCACGCCTCTCACGAAAAGGCCCGTTCCCACCCAAACATATCAAATATAGGTAAGCCAAAAGCTTGGTCCTGTACACAGCTGCTAGGATATTGTTCTAAAAACTTTTCATGCCACATATTAGGTCAATTTTATTGCAGCTGACATCAGCATGTCTCGAGCAAACTTAGTGAAGTACTGTTAACTCCTAACTGTCACATGGTCTTGGCAATCTATCATTTATTTTATTATTTAATTTTCGCAGGAAAGCCAAAAACTGATATTTCAATACCCTGCTCTACAAGGTATCTCTCGAGCCAGAGCAATGCTTGAAAACTGAACAAGACATGTATAAAAATGCAGGAATCTGATACCAGTTCGCATGCGGCCTTCTTCATCCGTGAAAAGGCCAGAAACAATGCGCCATACACTAAGACAGATTCTATGGAGAATCGCCACCGCTAGCATCCTCCATGTTTGTATTCAAGAATGCTCTCAAGGTGAGCCCGCTTTCAGCTCAAACCAATTATTGGTAAAATGCAGACCAGCAACTCATCACAATGTTCAATGTATAAGCACGTCGCTTTGGAGGTTATTTGATACTGCAAGGGCGGTCTTTATAGCAGTGCAGCGACAGATACATCGGTCAAACACACACTACGGCCACAGGGTACTGACAAATATATCCGTCAAACGCAGTTAAGGGTTAAGAGGTTCCATTGAGCGTCTTCAGCCTATGCTTTGAATTTTAAAATTCAAAAATATTTAGGAGGGGGAGGAGGTGCTTGGATTTTCCTCCAAGACAAAACAGTTCCACAAGGAGCAAATTCTAAACAGAAGATATTCATATCAGGGCATATTTAATTCTAAAATTATACAGTCTACGCTCTTTATCTCAAACTCCCATGGGACCGATAAAAATGTTCGAGATAACTAAAGTTCGAGATATCGAAAGTTCGAAATAATGAGATTATTGCTGAAGGGACCGCCATAAGTGTTCCAGATGATGGAAGTTCGAGATAACGGAGAATCGAGATAATGCGCGTCGACTGTACCTATGTAGTATATTTGTTGTGGTTTTTTTGGGGGAAAGGAAAGTACAATTGTCAAGAATGGTATGATATATTACGACCCAATGAACCTAATACCGAACCAAATTTGTACTAGCATTTGGATACCATCTTTTCGGTATTTTATAGAGAGTCGCATAGTCGCAATTAACCCATTCCCAGGCGGGGGGGGGGGGGGGGGGCTTTTTTGCCCGCTGGGTCAAATATGGTAAAATAACTCTTTTTCAGAAACATTTGTGATACCAAGCTTTAGTCTACCATCATAGAATTTATCAACGCGTATTCTGACCAAGTTTGACATATTTGGGTCAACGGGTCACGTGATTCGGGCCAATTTTCAAAAAAGGGTCGAAAATTCCCAAGAATTTAAAACTTGAAGAAATCCACTTAAAACTCATGGAATACACTTTTGATGCCTAAAATACAATGCAAAACGTTAAAAATAACCCAATAAAACAAATTTCAACGAATTTGACTCATTTTTTTTGGTTTTTACGGGCAAAAACGTGATTTTCCGGCAAAGTCGGGCAAAACATTGGCTATCTTACCCGTGGTAACATATGACGTCATATCTCAGGGAGCCTGGGACCAGAAACAATTCTACCAACATTTTTGAGGTCTTTTAAGGTGAATGGAACTTCCTACCAAGTTTCACCGTCATAGCTACTCTAAAACGGAAGTTAGGACTGGCGGGCAAAAAAGCCCCCCCCACCCCCCGCCTTTCACTAATCCAAAAAAGCCCGCCTGGGATAGGGTTAAAACTTCGCCAAAAAATCGCAAAATGTAACCGGGCAAAAATTTATGTCCTTACACGCTTTTTTTATAAGCACCAGTAAGTCGATAATGAGCCTCGGTGGTGCTCAAATTTTTGGCAATTCCTGTCTCTACTTGTGCTTAAGTCGTGCTTACGTAAATCATCTATGAACCATCTAAATTGGTTAAAGCAAGTATTCAAGTGAACTTGCCACATTTTTGCGCTAAGTGTACTCTCACTTTTACAGGAAGCAGTGAAATGATTGCCTTTTGAGCAAATCAAGAACTGTTTTTGACGAAAAGCTGAATTGAAAGAAAAGAAATAAATTGGGAGAATAAGTGAGCCTGAGGCTGGGATGGTGCTTAGCCGGTACTAAGAACTTGCAAGCTTTGATTGGAAATTTTTGTTGTGTTGAAGTAGGATTCCCTGTAGGATTCTCTGATTCACTACAAGAGACCTACAATTTAGCAACAAGTGTCATATTTGCCGATCCGTGTCAATAGAATCATATAGAATCATATACATCACTCACGTGACGCGTTCCTTTAGTTTGAACAGGTGAATTTTTTCTGTTGGACTGTTTTTATGTGCACATTCTGACGTCATCTTGTTGCACCTCTAGGTTTTCCCATACCGCAGTTTATGCAAACGTATCCACTTAAAACCTTACTCGAATATTCGAATTCCATTAAAGAAACCAATTTATGTATGCTCGCCCGCATGATGATTAATATTGGAATATGCGTTCGAACGCTTAGGAAACACATTTCAGATGCAGATTGAGAACGTTGCATCATAAACGGTGGTGAATCGCAAGCAAATAATACGTCTGACGCTACTCAAGTACATTCCCGCTACTACGCAAGAAATTGTTGAATTTTCCGCTTGACGCCACGAATTTTTTTCGCAGCATTTACGCAAAACACCATAAAATCTGAAACTGCATGCTTTTGACCCTTGAAACAGCAAAATGCCACGAAAATTTGTCCATTTACGCGCACCTCCCAGGTATAATAGGATCCCATGAAGACATTGTCACAAGATCAATTGACCATCTCCGGTATATATGTGCTGAAAGTTAAAACATTTAGCATGACAAAAATTGCTGTGTCTTCTTATCACTGCAGTATTTGCGGCTTTTGAAGATGAACCGTATATATAGCTATAATAGATAGATTTTCTCACTAGCTTTGCTATATGAATGATGTGTTACAGTCCTTGAAATTCAGTTGAAGAATGAAGAGCCCCTGGAAGGGCGAAACCGGTTGCGAACTGAACGAAGTCTATTTTCTCGCCTCCTACTTGCTTTTATTTACTTGCGATACGCAATTCTTCTTTTACTTGATTTTATATAGCTATTTTTTATATGTATGGGTGAGATTCCGCCTCCTATGATCTCTGGGAAGGAGATTAGTTGGACACCAAACTCAAAATAAAAGAAATGCTGCATACTCAAAATATATAAACTGATGAAAGGTGGTGAAGCTTCTACCAAACTCGGACTGTTTCAATATTAACTGTTGGGAAGCCAATTTTATGGTATGTTTGTTACAACAAGCACTGATATCTGATTACTCCTTTCATGCAAATAGCTTAGCGCGATGTTTTTATTGTCACTCTAAAAAGGATAATGTGGTCAGAATCGAAACAATTGTCAGTGATATAATTTTTATTCAATTTATCTGTATTCTGTTTTTCATTAAAAGTCATGAAACTTGGCATTAAAAGGCATGAAACTTATCTAGGATGGAAAAAAGGGTTTGCTGGCGTCATTAACCTTTTGACGACGCCATCATACATGAAGCCGGGTGTAATCTCATGAAAGTTTTCAGGAATTTTCCTTTCGAGTGTGAGTGTCGTTTAAATCTCTACCCATGTTTCGAGTGATTTTCTCGGATTTTGAGCGCTTTTTAGGCCTCCAGTAGTTTTCAGCATCTTGTTCTATCGGTTTAAAAACAGTATCGAAAGTAGTCAATTCCATGCCACACTGAATATTGAATCATAACACAGGCTGGGTTTGAATTTTGTGAAGTTCTCTATAATCTGCATCGCATATAAGATAAATCTCACCAGGATATTTTTTCGGTAGCACCATTTTTTGTCCACGAAATTTTGAAAAATTAAAAGCCGTGAAAGTAACTTCCCAAGAAAACAAATCCCTTTAAATTAAATGTCTGGGGAATTTCTGATGATCACTAATGGGTGAGAGCAATTTGGGGTGATTGTTGTCATGGGTGGGAAGTATCCTGGTGGGAATTCTCCTATTACCAAAGAAACTACAACCCACGAAATCAAGAGGATTGTAATCTGAGTAAAATTTAGAGAATGTAATTGAGTAGCACATCCACAGTTTCAATGCATAAATACACATTCATCTAGTGCAACAAGTAACAAGAAAAGTGCTTAGCACTGAAAATTACTCCTACCTACCCCACGAACAGCTACTCTCAGTGAAAAAGATCAAGGGTGTGTATTTCGTGTGTTGCTGATATATGATGCGCACAATAACAAATGGGTCAGTGTAGAATATGATCTAGAGTCTTCTGATGACGTGCAACATGTTCTTTGAGACACTAGAGGGTTTGATCACTTGTGAGATGATATTGATTAATTGAAGGTCAAAACAGAGTCCATGGTGGGCTAAACACAGCAAATGCTTGTGTCGTTGTCATACGACCAGGGTATGACCAGTGTTGAGTAAAATGAGATTTTCTGTTTGGTATGGTGTGATCCAGCTGACGAGACTGCAATTCCTATTAAATCCGAGCCAGACATTTATGCATCCTTGAACATCATCGATGCAAGACTATTTAAGTCGGGCTCAGGTAACACGATAATCTAAAACTTATGAACTCCAGTTCCCATTCACTCAATGGACTTCACCATACTAATTTGGTGCCTTCCAATTAGCACAAAATCTGCCCTATAGAATAGTATTATGGGTCACAGAGTTTATGTGCGTTTTTTTGTTTTTTAGACGTTTTTAGAACTTTTATGACACCCGAATTAAAACTGGGTTAACGTGGTCATAACTAGGCCTGAAGTAGTTTCTACAATAGTAGTCAAAATATATTGGCCCGCATGTACTTTTAGGTGTGTTTTCACACTACAAACAAATAAAGTTGGTGCAAAAGTACAGAGCTGCTAATCAACAGGGGATGGGTGGGCTTTGCTTGAGGCACTTATTTTATGAGACCTTTGAAACGTTATGTTTCGGCAAATTTCGAATGCCTGCAGGGCTTGATTTAGGGCGTGGCTAAGAATTTTTTAATTTTCACGTAGGTAAGTTAGAGAAAAAAGGTTTTTGATTTCCGTCCTGTGGGAAAAGTGCCAGAACACTGCTTGAAGAAAGTAGACAAAAGTAAATCACATCACACAAAAAACGTCTACAGCGAATTTCAATGCAAACTGGCTTTTTTCGTCAAAAGTCTGAAAAAGGCCATTTTTTATTTGGCCAGAAAAAGCCTTTTTGGCCAAATATTCTGGCCTGCTCTTGCTTGTATCAAACTTTCTATCTGTTTTCTGCTGTAAGTAAGACCACTCATTTGACATTTACGATATGATATTTCCTTAACTGCCTTCGAAATAAATTGGCAAGCATGATTGTCGTAAATTCATTTTAGGCTCACCAGAAAGACACACTTGTAAACGAAAAAGCAGCATGAACTCCAAAAAGCAATTTGTTTTCGATTGCGCCAATTTGAGACTATGAAGAAGTCTACCCTACTCAGTAACAGCCATTTCTCTGAACTGTCTCATGCACAATTATGGCAGCGCATATACAATACAGTTCCTCTCTTTTCACGCAATGGTACTTGCATTTGATCTAAATGAGCTCGAAGTATGCAATAACAACTTACAGAACTAGTGGACTCTCGCAAATTTAATTGAGAATCTATGTGTTAGACCAAAGAAAAAAGAAGACATAAGCCAAAAGATTAACTCCACAAAGGACAGAAAAATTGATGGAGCGCTTCTAAAATATTTAGAAACATAGACGTTATTGAAGTAAATTGCCACAGCACCCTGAATGACATTCTTCAGCGATATCAGGCATGAGCCATAGCATAAATATGTTGCCTCTGAGATCGAACCAAGATATTGCTGGAAAAGATACTGGAAAAAACCCTGAAAATGGCCATTTTCAGCATAAGTTACCAAACGGATGCACCGTTAATGACATATTTGGAAAAACCTTGAAAATAGCCAATTTTGGAGTAAATTGTCATTCGCAAGGTTGACAAGATTTCCCGCGGACATGGCACATAGTTCATAACATACACAGAATTCCTCTTTCGAATTGAACCAAAAGTGACAAAAATCAAATCAAAAACCTCAAAAATTGTTATATTTCGGTGTAAATTGCCACCTGCAGACTGAAACATTTTTAAAAAACTCTAAAAATTGCCAATGGCCACCGGTAAACTGACGACAAAAAGTTTTCAACATTTCGGCTCCTTTGCTTTTCCGCAGACTTTCTGTTTCACACCAAATTTCAGAAATATTCATAGAGCGGTTATCCTGCAAAATGTGTTGGTGACAGATGGAACGACCAAAGGACGGATGGGTGGAAATACCTCATTACTTTTATAGGACTCTTCCGCTAAAGTGGGAGTCCAAAAAGGCTATTCTGTTGTACAGATTTTCAGAAAGCACTGCGTTCTGATTCATAATTGGAATATTTGGTAGAAGTGTTATCAATTTCTTCTTCACACCTGTTTTCCAACGTCATTTAAATAATAGTAACGCAAAACGCAGGGGTGTACGATCAGGCACGAAATGACTCCTAGCGGTTAGTAAATAAGCTGCAAAATAGAAGGTGAAGGAAGTGATATAAGGCATTTTATCTAAAACCAGGAACATTTTTACTTGAACGAGACACCGTGAGGATGAACGAAAAATCGGAACTGTCCCGGGCAAATCGGGATGGTTGCGATGTATGCTTTTGCAATAATCCGCAACACGAGCAAGTAAAAACTTGTTCATATATAGCCAGCCACAAATCTGGTTACGATTAGATGATATGGTTTGAGAGATTTATATTATTAGCAACTTTTGAAAGATTATACTTTGACACGTTTAGGGTGTCTGTAGGGTGTGACAGGCATTGTTTTCGGGCGTGGTTCGGGATGTTCAATTTGTCAGGTATTTTGGACAACAGAGCACGTGGAATTCAGTCCGCTAGTATAAATTGCTAGAAACTGCATTGAGACAGTAGACAATAGCTACCCAACACCTGCAAAAAATTTCTTGAAGCCTTGCGAAGCAAATTAAATTTTTGTTCAAAGTCATGAAAAGCCCATTTTATATTTTTACTGAAAAGCCTCTTGTAGCAAACAGTTTGTCCAGAATTATAGCTCAGTCTAAGGAGGTTATTTAAACCTCCTTGCTCAGTCATACCAGATCATGACAAACTTATACCCAGTAGTCATTCAAGCAGAAATTAGTTGAAATCTGGTGAGACCGGGATTTTTTGACCAACCATTGGCCTGGTGGGAAGGGATAGATCATCCCCTACCCTAACATCTAATCTAGCGATACGTATAACGTGGAACATGGCCGACATTGTTTACCAAATAGCACATTAGCCAATAGCACATTATGCCATTATGCCGGAAATTGATACGCTTCTGTTTAGCCCTATTATAGTCGAACTGCATCATAGCAGTTGACTGGACACCTGCTCAATCTTCCTGATGTCAGCATATTCAATAGAAGGTTGCACAGTGCTATGATTTCCAGATTTTTGGAAAATCTAGCTTAAAAGCAAAAGGCAGAAAAAAGTAATCTCAAACACCCATTACGCCTTTCAATCTAATGAATGGCTTGCATACTAATCATTTTAACCATTTTATCACAGAAAATAGCAAGCAAATTGATATTTTAGCATTTGGTAAATTACCCAGAACTCCCAGTACGAGAGACAAAAGATGCTGACACGAATCAATGAGGATGCAGAGAATGAGTTAGTTGGCACGATTGAATTGTTTATTCATATAACGCGAAGGGACTAGGAA
>JAOBRC010675897.1:0-10569 GCA_027575255.1 Scolionema suvaense | reverse complement strand
GGGGGGGCGGGTTACTAGGCTTGCGGCTATAACTTGGTTTTGTATCTCCGGAACAACTTAGTGTACAGCGTTGAAACTTTGTGACTTTTCCTATCTTTTTGCAAGGAATGGATGGTGTGGAAAAAATTTTCAATTTTTGACTATTTTGGGCGTGACATCATCTATTGTTCTCTATATTTGGCATGTGGGGACAGAGTAAAATTGAAGAAAGTCCCTTAAACCAGGATTTTTAACTCGATTATGGTAAAATACCCTATACTAAATACAAAACAGATGGTTTCAAGCAACTTTGCTCCTTTTTCACTCAAATTTTAACATATTTCAGAAAAATGTTCAAAAATGACCATATATGTTTTGCATACTCATTTAATGCATATTGATGTGATCTAACATCCTACGAAGTTTCAAGGTGATTGATGGAGTTTTGTGGATCCCCGGCCTATTTAATATCCAAACATCTCGGCCCTTGTAGGGTTAATGTCAATGCACAAGTATTCTGGAAATGTGGCCTGTCCGTGATTGAGTTTGTTGGCTATACAGATGGGCCAATTTAACAGGTTGCAAACAGGATTATGCCCTTTCGACCACTCAATAAACTTTGGTTCAGGGGTAGAGTGACCAATGAGCTGTGTTTCTATCTGTCTCATTTGTATTTGTGGGTGGCTCTTAATTGGCTATAAGCCTGATTTTCACTAGCTACAAATTTGAAATATGAAAGAGCTGATATGTGGGCTGTCAAAATGTACAGGGTGATTTGATTAGTATGATGGAAGTCAGGCAAATTGCCAAGTGATACTCAGTAAACATTTCCATGGAGCTTGTACGTCTATGAACTACATTTCTTGGCAAGGCCTGCTTTTTGCGTGCTAAATATGCTTTGTAGAATTTTGGGTGTGGCTAGAAAAGTCATACCTTGCACAGTTTGGTTCTAAGTGTTGTAAGTTCAGCTAAATTGCCAGTATATGTATCATGTATCGCTTCTGTGAAACTTTTGCATGTAACTCTCTGTAGTGTGTCTGTGCACTGCTAGAAACTCCTTGTATTTTTAATTTCGAGCTTTTGTATACCTTCTGATCTGGATACCTCGCAACACAAGGGATGGGTGAGCATGTGGGTTGTAACTAAGCGTGCAAAACATTTTGCCGCAAAAATAGCATGCTAGAAGGATGAACATCTCTTTTTAATCTTTTGTATATTTTCTGATCATTGCACACTTGATTAAGTTCTCAAATGGTTACCCCACGTTATAAGGGGTGGGTGAGTAAGTGGGTCATAACTAAATATGCAGCACATTCTCTCCCAGCAATAGCAGGCTAGAATTATGGAGATCAGTTAGTATAACAGGGGCACACATATGTCATACAGCGGTCCATCAATAACTCTGGAAACTATTAACTCTGAATACTGTATTATGCACATATGTAGACAAACAATCAGGCATCATGGCCAAGTACAATCTTATACCTATGATGGCATCAATATACTTGCGCTTCCGGTATCACAAATTAGGACTTACAGGAGAGGCTCTAGAGCGCAAAACTGTGAGAAAGAGAGTTTCCACCTTACTCAAGGAGGTCTATTTTACGCCATGCCAAGAAGCCTGTCTTTGATGACACACCTGACTTGAGAAAGAGCAACAAGGGACGTCCCAAGAAGTTGTCACAGCGGGAGGAGACGAGGTTGGTCTCTGCGTTAAAAGTCTGCGTGAGCAGCACTTTGACATTTCCTCGCAGCATGTTCACGAAGAACTTGGGCTGCAAAACGGAGTTGTCAGTATTCATACATTGCACAGATGTCTGAACAGGCATGGCTATAGATACTTACAATGTAGGAAGAAGGGTCTGTTGACCAAGGAAGATCTGGTTGCTCGCTAGAAGTTTGCAAGGCGATGCAAGAGCTTTCCAAGTCGCTTTTGGCTGACTGGAATATCCTTTTATCTGAATGGCACTGGCTGGATTCGTAAGCACAACCCCAGCAATCATGCTACCATATTGCGAACACGGACATGGAGGAAAGTTGGGGAAGGCCATAAGAATGATCGCCCAGCAAAGGGCAAGAAAGAAGGTATCGCTGGAAAGATGGTGAAATTCATGGTAACCATTGCACACGGGAAAAGGGTTGTTGCAGCTATACCATATTCAGGCAACATCAATGGAGAACAGTTTGCTGATGTTATCGGCAAGCACTGTCCGGATCTATTTGATCAATGTTCATAACCGTGTTTTCTTAAAATAGAGCTATTGATAGACAGGCTTTAGGCAGAGCTAAGGCATGGAAGTTTCCTATCCCAGCTCGATCCCCAGACTGTAATCCGATAGAAAACGTTTTCCATCATGTAGGGAAAAAGGTGAAAAGAGATACCCTGCTGAACAAGATCACTCGGTGTCTGCATTAATTTGAGAAGCGTTGCAAGAGGACTTTGTTTGAGTTCTCAGCGCGTATATTTGAAAGGACAATAGAGTCCATGCCAAAGCGAATAGCCAAGGTACTACTTTGTCACCTACTGGTGCTAAATTTGTCTGTACATTATGTAAGGTGATGCTTTTCAGCTGATAAATTAATTTGCGTAGGACAAAGAGACAATGCCACAGTGCCAGCGTCAAGATTCCAAGTGCTCTGTAGAAGAGTCCGAAGCGCAACTCTTTGACCATTGTGCAGGAAAGATTTAATGATATCAGTATTGATCTTTCCTCATAACTTTGTAATGATGAGTGCCAACTGCTAGAAGCGCTCACCATCGAAAATACTAAAGGACTAAGATAATGGTCTTTCTTCTTAATTCTTAACAGTGGGCGCCCACCGTCGGTGATATCAAAAGACATAGGTCTGTATAAGAACAGAACAATTCGCAAAGTGACATTTAATGTTTAATGGTGGGCGCCCACTGGCTGCGCGCACCATCAGAAATATTAAACGGCTAAAATAATGATTTTTTCTTGATTGGGCGCCCACTACCGAACAAGTCAAAAGATGTAGCCAATTATTGATATGTACGGGGGAAAGTAGGGAACAACTCAAAAAGTGACATTTAACCACTATATGGGGTTCTGCAGCCGTCAGTCTTGCCTGTTTGTGACCATTTCAGCTTCATGAGCATGGCTCTTTGTACAAACCTTGATTTTTTTGCTTTTAATGTGGCTGTATCAGAAGATAGGAATTGAAATAATGGGTCACGGGCGTGACCTCAGGCTCTTTTGTTTTGTTTTTTTTTGTATCTTAGGCCAGGGTAGCTATTGTAGGTAGATACGTGGGTACATGAAATCAAATCTCCGTGATAAGTGAACATGGTGGATGCATATATAGCTACCTCACTAGCTATCTATGGTCTGGCTAGCCTAACTTGCGTACGGACTGGCTGAAATTAGATTAGTTAGGCTTAAGGCAGGGCTGGTGCATTTAAGGGTAGCTAAGGTCTCAAGCCGCAGTAAAATACAATCACTTGCTTGAACACCCGAACAGCAAAAACCTTCAAGTATTAAACTGCATAGTATTAAGTCATCAAACCTGAAAGGTCGCTATAGCTTGCCGATTCTAATTCTGGTACTAGTAAGACGACAAAACATACCACGATATTGCTGTGACATCGTGCTCCTCATTATATGACACAGACACAAAGTATGAGACATGGTAGTCTGCCTGCATATATGTTCGTGTATGAATCATGTATCTTTTCCTTGTCGTTGCTGGTCGTTGCCTGGCAGATGTCTTACAGTATTTTATGATTATGGGCAGTTGTAGCCACTTGTGAATCGTGTTACCTTATGCAAATGGAAATGTTTTGGTTCTGGCCTTGGTGGTGTTTACGATGTAGTACAGTTTTGCTGCAAAAGTCTTACTTTATCGTTGTTATTTACGGACTACAAGTTTTTGTGGCTTGAAAGAAATGTTTTGCTTTTTTTGGTGGGGAATGTAGCTGTTCAGGACAATGCCATTGCTCTTGTCGTGCCTCTTGTTTCTCCAGGACTGACTTTGCCATCATGCATATTTTTACTGTTTTCATATGTTCTCTGTTTTCATATCATTATTGCGTACATGTAAAATAATTTTTGCATTGCATATATTTCTAGTTTCAAAGCCATGCTGCCAAAGTCTTGGAACACAATCTCGGACAAAATATGTTGGCACTTGATTCAAAATCAGTCTAACGTTTCCCCCTTCCCCCGGAAACAATGATCTAAAGAGATCTTTCTGGCTAGTCGACTGTGTGCAGCGTATACTGTCATGAAAGCATCATCGTTCAGAGGGGGGGGGGGGGGGCGGGGGTGAGTCAGAATTGCGAGGCAGTTAGTTTACGTATTCTGGCAATGTAGCCAAATATTTTGTCCGTGATTGTAAGCTTGAATTGGTGTATACTAAAATACAAACACAAAAGGCCTAGTTCTGTCGAAAGGTATCAGAACAGGTAGGACAAATAGATAAGGCTATTCTAATTTTCTATGCTTAGTACTCCTCGTGATTCATGCTTGAATTTTGATTCTCCCCGATGAGTAAACATGCTTAACACAAGTTAGGGTTAGCACACCTGCTCTTCAGATTTAGTTTAGAGCGGGTTCCACGCCACGAACTTAGCTGCTCCGTGGAAAACTGTGTCGACATCCTACTGCTCAGCGTGGAAAGACTAACCAAGATGGCGACGAGCGTGGCTGTACTAATTTACGAAAAATCGCATTAACCAAACATCGTTAACCTTAACCCTATATTCTTTCCCCTACTGACAATCTCGGATAAAACACGATGAAAACAACTCTAATAAACATCTTGAGTTGCTTAACCCTATTTAGGGCGGGGGGGTCTGGGTAACCCCCATTTAGGAGGGAGGATACTTACCTTCCCTCACCTCCCGATCAGGAAGCCCAAATGAAATGAAATTTTGCATGGGTAATCCTTAGGCATTCAACGTTCCCGAAAACATTCACTGGATTCACTATCTTTGCTCAGTTTGCTTCAAATTGACAAGAAAGGAAGCCTGCCATCAGCGTGCTGTGCGAGCCTGCTAAAATGCCTATGTTAAATACAATGGAGCAGTGCCAGACTACTCCAAGAAAATTTTCATAACTTTTAAACCACTAATTCAAGCAACCTCAAATTTGGACACCATTTGCATGGGGAATAAATGTTAAAAGTCACTAAGAACTGGACACATATGTGCAGGGTTAAGCCTTTTATCAGCTAAGGTTTAAAAGCTTCTAAAGAACTTTAACTATTTGCTTTATGTCTTCTGGTGTAATTTTCAATGGCGTGATTAGGTAACCTCTGTATACAGCTCTGCGGCTGGTTTGCCCTTGTACATGTCATAGGAATTAGAGCCGAAATTTGCAGTTAGAACTAAACTTTGAGCTTTTGTTTGAGGTTAAGCAACTCAAGATGTTTATTGGACTTGTCTCTATCTTACTTTAACTCTATATCTACTGGGCCTTTTTGGGTCCCCCCGGCCCCTCTGTAATTTCTTAACTACTATAGCTATGGTAATGAAACTTTGAATAGACATAGAGCATTTTGAGGTGAACAATTTGACATAGTTAAAAAATACTGACGTTATCAATTATTCATAACCTAATCAATTAACGACGCATGGGTAGCAATTTACGTCCAAAAAAAGAAATTTTTGAAAATTGGCCTAGAATTCTGGGGAATCTCAAAACTTGTACCAGATAGGAAAAGGTGCTACATTATGGTTTCAGGCTCATAACGCTCCGTTTTTATGAGGTTTTGTAGTGATTTATCTTAAAAAAGGCACAAGATGGCATTACCGCCCAAAATTTAGGGTGAAAATGTCAAATATCGAAAAAAGATGAATGCTCTTAGAACACATTAAGTTTCCAGAAAAGTTATAAAATTTTAGCCCAAAAGGTTTATCTGTTCCAAAGATATCTGCAAAAATCCAACCCCTTGGCAAATTTAGAGTTAACAATTTTTTGTGGATGACATTTTCTTATCGTTATTGTTCATATAAAAAAAGTGTTGGACACTCATTAGCTTAAATTTGCTGGTCTTTTAGTGTTTGTAAATAAGGCATATGACGTTCTTCATTTCACACAGTGGTCCAGATCAAACAGAATCAACCAAACAGTACTAATGTTGAAAAGAGTGAAGATGGAACACTTCAAAAGACAGAGCAACATGTCAGTGATGACACCGGTGAATCTACTGAAAACCAGTGCCAAGCCGTACAGGCTCCCCATCGCCAGTAAATCGCTCGTTACATCCACGGATATCATGAGAGGAACTTTATATAGGACTTATAACTCTCATATAGGACTGAAAACCAGCATTAATGATGACACTCGACTGGTTATTGCCATCCGGTGCAGGTCTTTGAGTAAGGATCGTCTGCCTTGTGCACGACACAAAATCAAAATCACTGGTTATACAGAGACATGGCAAAGCGACCGTAAAATGATAAGTGTCTACAATCCCGGACCAAGGAAGTTAAAATAACTTCCTTGCCCGGACAAAATATTTGGAAGAAATGCTCAAATTGATCCTTCCCCTACTCTCAACGTTCATTTCTTCCAGCTGGTATGGTCGCAGCTCAACAAAAACAACATTGGAGGTGGGGGAGAAGGGAGAGTGCTTTGGGAAGCTTAGTATTCACTTGTTCCAATGCAAGGAAAAGGAAAAGGGGAACAGGTTTGTGGGTGTCCACAGCATTACAGCAAAAGTATTTGGATATTACAGAACTGCGGGATTGCACAAAGGAATGCAATAATCTTTTCTGACGTGGGCTTTTTGAGCTTCAAAAACGCGGGGGGGGGGGATTTTTGGCTCGCCCTCCATCCTAATTTCCGTTCTAGAGTAGTTATGAAGCAAAAACTTGGTAGAAAGTTTACTTAACTATGCAAGACTTCAAAAATGTAGGTAGAATTGCTTCTCGCCCCAGGCTTCTTGAGATATGGTGTTATGTGTAACGACGAGTAAAATGGCTCATGTTTTGCCCGACTTTGCCCATAAATCACATTTTTGTCAATAAACACCCCGAAATTGCTTCAAATTTGATGAAATTTGTTTTATTCAGTCGACTTTACTTATTTACTCTGTATTTGAAGCATTAAAGCAATATTCCACTAGATAAATTTGGACTTTTTTGAGCTTTTAATTCTCAATAGTTTTTGACCCTGTTTGGAAGTTTGCCCTTGACCCAAAATGTGTCAAATTTAGTCAGAGTACGTATACTTATTGATACATTATATATAACAGTAAAATAAAGCTTGGTTTGCGAAACGGTCCCCAAAAAGTTTTTCTCCGCGATAAAAGCCTCCCCTTGCTTCAGGTACGGCTAAGGCGGGTCTAGACCTATTGCTCCCTGGATGATTGCCCCCTATCCCTTTTTCGTACGGATGATTTCCCCTAGGTGTTTTGCCTCCCGGATGATTGCCCCCGGGCTGATTGCCCCCTCTTTTTGTTTTTCATGGGCACTGATAAGTTAAAAAAACAAGATACAGATTTACCCACTGATATTACTCTGTGTTCTTTTGGCTGAAAATGTAATGTCAAAATGAGTACGGTCTTGTAACTTGCTTGCAGCTGAGTTCAAAGTACCTGATAGAGAGACTTTACCAGTCTGCATATGCCACGCAGTAGGGAGCACAAGGGCAATTTGAAACAGATGTAGTGAACGCTGCATGGCCCGCTAAAAGGTTGTACTAAAATGTTCGAATTCGAACAAACAATTTCAGGGACCTTGAGTCTTGTGTAGTACGCATTGTTTTATACAAAACCAAGCATCTGAGGCGGTGGAAAAAGGTTTTTACAATTTTCGAGATTTTTGCGAGGGTGTTTGTGTTACAGCAACATGGAAAGGTTTGATTTGATTTGATAGGAGTATGCAACTGTAGATTTAGGAATCAAGCTTACCTTGGCAGTTGATCAAAGACTTTCATCCTAGAACTATTTAATTGTTCAAAACTGCCAAGCTAAGACTGTCTTTTATTTCAGATAAGGTGCTTTCAATTCCATTGACCTGCATCAGTATTGGTCTGTATGCAAGTACAAACGGGTCCTCTGCATCAGCATAAAATGATCAACAGCTTTTGGATTTGATTGAGTATTCTTCATTTCGAAAGCGTATTGCATGACTGACAATGTCCTCAATCCATAACCCAACAATATTCAAATAGTAATTGTGAACTCTATGAATATGTGTGCACAGCTAAAATCACAAGCTAACGCTATATGTAAGTAGTGCACAGAATAAGTTTGCCCTTTACCATACTTTCTATTATTTTTTTATTTACATCTTCAATCGAAAGCAGTAACGCAACGTAGTTTGGTGTCCTCGTGCCCAAAAATTGCAAATGAAGGTTTGGGCAACCAAAATTCATATATTTGGTGAGCGCACGATCACCTTCTTTAACAGGAGCTCTTTCTTATATTGGTCCTGTAACTGTCAAGTTCGAATAAATACAAACAGCAAATCAAGCTTATTCACCCAACCTATTTTGTCAGTAACACCCTAATATGTAATGAAGTACTTCAAATCAATATTAAGACATGCTAGGCCTTACAGGTGGGCACCTTTTATTTCGGTAGGGTACCCAAAATCTGGTAACCAGGTTGCCTGGAGGTACCCTCGGCAAAATGTTATACAGTCAAACCGGTCGATAGCGGACATGCCATATAGCGAATACCCGATAATAGCGAACACATTTTCTAGGAACGGATAGAATCATATTTAAACTCTGATATACACACCAATATATAGCGGACACTTTCATAGCCCACACTAGTTAAAGCAGTCCTATTTTCTCGGAACTGCATGGACATTAGCCTACATTTAACCTGTGTGTAGCGGACACTCGTATTTTGATCGCATGTAAATCCCCTAGCCCTATGGCTCCTTGGCCTCTGACTTGTCAGAAGAATATTCTAAACACTTTCCTATTTTAGCTTCTATCTTCTCACGTACTTTCTTTAAGGCTTTTTCCAGCTAAAGTACCACATGAGCATCACCATAAAAAGTATAATCCATTGGTATTTCCAATCCAAATCCTACACCTCTTTTCACTCTCTTCTCTGTACTTGTAGCACAGATGTTGGGAACCTTGAGGAACATGGAGGCAAGTTTACTCCAGTTGAATGGTACGTTCATCAAGAGATCTTTCAGAAGGTTAGGACCAGAAAGGCTGTCATGATACAACATGTTGATCGCAAAGCCTATGTTGTACCAAGCTCCCTACTAGCAGGTGACTACGTCATGTGTCGAAAACGACCACAGAAGAAAAGTGACACGCTGTACTGTGGCACTCCTTACTCTGTCACCAGCATTCGAGGTCTTCGCGTCACGGCCTTCAAGGACGGACATTCAGAAATTCAACACAGCACATTCTTCAAGCGTATACCACCCTCGACTGCAGACACACCTTTTTCAAGTCCGACCGTAGAAAGTATCGAGCACGCTTGCCGCCACCACCAAGGACAACAAGAGGAGGCGACAAGTGATAATGACCAAACCCCGACACAACGACCAAACCAGATAGCAAAACAAACAAATAATGCCTGGCTCATATCCTCGCCATAACCTCCACAACTCAATCCTTCACCATCCACCAAAACCACTTATCAAATTTTCACAAGCTTGAATTTATACGGAAATGTTGCACTTTACCAAGCAACAGAGATATGAAAATGTTTTCAAACAGGTTAATTGCTGGGCGTTTTGCGCACCAAAAAGTGGCAGCAATGACCACAAATGTCTGTTCTTTTCTCTGTAGCTGCGATACAGCTTTTGTGATTTTCTTGAAGAAGGAAAAATTTGACAAAAAATGGATGATAAAATTATTTGCCATTGGTCAAACTTGCCATTAACATTAAGTATTATGTAAAAAAAAATTGTCTCTGAAACAATTTCTGCTGAAGAAAAACAGTTTGTTAACGCTGCCTTTTGTGTTTTCTTGGCTTGTTGAGGTAGAAAGATTGATTTTAAGTTGACTTTAATGTGCCTTTTGCAATAGCTTAGTTGCAACTGCTTAAGCTGGGAGGCAAAAAAAAAATGAGGGCATTGAGGGCATAAAGTGAAAGTTTGGAACTTATGTGCACATCAACCACTGCTGATTCTGAAAGTTAAACGTTCGTACAACAACATTAAAAAAGATCTTGTTCCAAGCAAATCAATCCCATCAGCGGAATTTCAATTTTCTTAACCTTATCTTTACTGTGCTGCTGTGTATCTTCTTATCAAGAACGAAGGAAAAATCAGCTAAAAGCATTCTTTTTGCGCAAATGGTATTCGATTGTAGGAGGAAAAAGTTTAACTTAAAATCGAATTTTTAGAGTAACACAATGAGCATGGCAGTTTTCAGAAAAATGACCAGCAATTAACCCTATTAAACCTGGGCTTTTTTATGTACGTTAAACTCCTGGGGAGGGTAAGAACTGTAGGCTACTTGTTAAAACCTGCTATACCTGTTAATTTTTGCTGACGTCATCACTTTTCATGAATAATTAACGAAAATTAAGAAAATAAGTGGAGAATTTTCCCACAGACGTAAAAATAGAACTACAATCCCGGTCAAAATAGTTTGGTACGCATGCGCGTTTTTGCCATTTTCCGTACCGCAAGTAAATGAAAAC
>JAOBRC010675786.1:0-10570 GCA_027575255.1 Scolionema suvaense | reverse complement strand
AATCCTACATGATTTTTGTCAAGGTCACAACTCAGATGAATACTGCTAATACTCAAGCAATGAACAGGCGGCTAAAAATGCGGTGTAAACGCAGAAAGACTGGATTCATACAATTTCACCAAGAGAACCCATCTTAAATCAGGGACAGTTTACTGTTTGTACATCTCAAATTTTACCATATCACAAGAAGAAGCAGCATCAATGACAAAGAAGTTAAGGTACACATCAATGTAGAGCAAAGTTTTCCCTTTTTTTTTAATATCTCAAACATTTCCTGCATAATAAATGCCCACAATTACCAATTGTACTAACACATAATCAAGCACCACATACGCAGACATATGCAAGCAACTATTTAGATATTTAGAGAATCTACTAAAATATGTAAGACTTGACCAAATAATGGTTATTTGTAGCCAAGGAGGGTGAAAGCTGAAAAAAAGCATGCAAACTTGCAGCAAAAAATGAGCCCCCCTTTTTTCAAACTTAAAGGCTGAAAATACGCGGCCCAATTATTTGGTCAAATTAGTTGGATGTGTAAAATCGAACAGGTTATCTTGTCCCAAATACACCATCCACTTTTGCATGCAAGAAATGCATGTTCATGAATGCTCAATAGCGCATGTTCTGCAAAGGTGAGTTGAAAACCAATAACGCTCACAAAAATATGCATTGAACTGCCTTCATTCAACCAGTTGCCAAAGTTGAACACCATCAAAGTTATAAAAACTTGGTCCAAGAAGGTGAAAATAGTACAATTTTTGTATTTACAGGATACAAGCCAAACAAATTAGATCATGTATGATACGCTTAAAGGATATGTTTGGTCCAAATAAAAATTACCATCAAACGAAATATTTAGGCACAGTGATTAATTCTCTCTTTCCATTCGGTATGCTTGGCCTCCTAATCTGGAGAAATCTTGCTAAAAAGTACCGAAAATCACACTGCCAAACAGCAGATGCTGCCATCATGTTCCTTTCAAACCAGCATTACTATTATAATTATGCATGTGATGTAGGGTAGGGAACAAGGAAGCTGGTGTCTGGATCAGATAACATGAAAAAGTGCTTACCATATTTACTTTTGTTCTCTAACAAATTTCTACTCTGATGTTAACGTAACTGTGTGAACATAAAATGATGCGCGGAGATACATTGAGCAACAGCCTTTGTTTGTGTTAGAAGGCCACTTGCATTGCGTTTTTCGAAGCAGAACAGGCAACGTCAGCTGGTATCACTAGGCTGTGGTATGTATTTGAAGATATTGCTTTCCCAGGGGTAATGAATTGCAAGTGGGTGTAGAGTAATTTATAAGAATTTCCTCCTTTTGCTATCGCTGCAATATTCACTATGTGTTCGTTCCTTCTTTTATAAATATAACTGCAGGATAAAAAACATTACTTTCTGCCTTGTACCCAAAATGGATATGATTCCTACTTTCAGATGACCTTTCACTGTTTAGGGATAGGATTGGCTCACATATACAGTCGAACCTGTAATAGCAGCCACTTTTACAGCCAACCATGGGTAGCCGTTATTTAGAGGTTTCAAGAGTTTGAGTTAGGAAGTTTGGACGGCATTACAAAAACTGAAGAAACACAATAAGGATATTTCTTGAACAAATGGGTAAAATCAAGCACTTTTTCTCACAAAATAATCATTTTTAGAGGACAAAATGTATGCTCTACTACTAAATTTTTGCACAACCATCAGTTTTTTTCTAGATCAAAAGCAGAACAAATATGTGATTGGCTGGTTTTAGAGGGAAATTTCCTTTATTTTTCTCAATTGGGACAGTGCCAGGTGGCCACTAAACGTCATTGGGAGGTGGCCACTTTTCGGAGGTTTTCTATAAAGGAAAACGTACAGGAAGCATTTGGAACTGAATGTTAGTGGCCATTATTAAGAGGTGGCCGCTATTAGAGGCTCAACAATAATAAGGATACAGTAGACAACATGCGTAAACAATAGCAGACAAAATATGGTCAGTACTGAACCCCCCAAATCACTAGTTGGTAGAAGTCTTAGGAAAGCGGTATTTCCTCCTCAATTATCACAGTAAATATACCTCATGTTCATTTCACACAGGAAATCCACTTGCCTCACTGCCAACTTGGTGTAGCGGCATTGTTCAGAATTGATGTTTTGCAGCTGGAGTGATTACTTGCAAGGTGATTATATTGGGAAAATGTGTAGCAATACTTTCTGTTTACACCCATCTGTCTTGGTGGGACCAAATACATACACTTTATAAGAATAGGGTAAATGTTGTTGAAGCTCAATATGCTTAAAGTTTTTTTCTGATTTAAGCCCCAAGATATGCTTTAGCGGTATGCTTAGACCATTTACGTCTAAATTTAGTACAAAGCAGGGTTCTAAATAACTTTTTAGAAGTGATTCGTAAAAATGTTTACCTGCGCAGTGTACCCAGTAATTTTTTAACTTGGTCCTTCCAGACTGCTGGAAATGGCCATTCCGATACATGTTTGCTACAAAAGCGTGCACTTGTTTCCTGATTGAAAGATCTCAGTTTGAACTTGGCAAAGTTGATAAAAAGCAGCTTATGTATGCGACTATAGATTGAGGAAAAGCAAGTCATGCTTCTTTATAGCCACATAATAAACACCAGTGCCTCTCCCGGGAAATCACTCATGTGTTTGTTTGTACTCCAATGACAATTAACAGGACCGTTTGAAATCCTTCGTGTGTGGTCGTCAGCGCATCCTACATGGCAGTTTTTTAGCGTCAGCCTCAACCTTCATGCTTCCACTTCAAACCTTTCGACTCCTTCACAGCTGTCACCACCATTTTAATTTTCAGACTGACGAGAAACTGATTGGCTGGCGGATATTTATTGCTAAGAACTAGACACTTTCCTACACAACATGATCATTTAGACAGAGAATCGTTAGACAACGACAAGTCCTGTACCAAAGCGGCTTAAACGCACAATCCCTGAAATATCTGTGATTTTTTAAGGGGCCTTCGATGCGACTGGGGCATATATCACTGGTGAGGCTTTTTTCTTTGCAGAGATGTTTTCTCTTTCAAGAGACAAACAGACTTTCTGCAGGCGGTTCAACCAATATCAGTGAGAATCAATTCGTAAAATGCGTGTGCTAGAGAGCTTCTTGGCTCGTCAGATTTGAAGGCGAGCTTTCATAATGGCAAACTTTCGAACATAATATTTTCAAACATCCAAGGACCTTCTACAGGCCCTCAAATAATTTTTTTGGTAATGCCGGTCGTATGACTGACAGTACTGCTCATTCTGTTGGTCATAAGTTGTTCAGTCGGTCACTCTATGGAATTAAGTATTTCATTACAATGTAACCACATTACAAACTAAGGAATCAGAATTGCTTTCTCTGTGCCGAGTTAATTCGCTAACTTAAAAATCAACAGACCATAATGATATAAGATGCTACA
This sequence comes from Scolionema suvaense, assembly GCA_027575255.1. Taxonomy (NCBI): domain Eukaryota; kingdom Metazoa; phylum Cnidaria; class Hydrozoa; order Limnomedusae; family Olindiidae; genus Scolionema; species Scolionema suvaense. Next base: position 7,139 of record JAOBRC010675786.1, on the reverse strand, counting down.
AATTAACCGCATTGCCATCGAAATTGTAGCAAACCTCATGCGGTTTGCCCTTGTCAGTTTGCCAGGTTAAAAACAAAGAATTTGACAAAGTTTGACTTCAGAATTTCCTCGCTCTTTATGGCCGATGGAAGATAGTCTATCATCGGTCATTTGCCTAAATTAATCAGTCATTGACCGATGACAGATGGCTATTTAAAGGCCAGTTCTACCTTCCATCGTAGAAGGTCCTTGGATCCTCAAATGGCTATTGTGTTTAGAAAAAAGATTAATGAATAGTCCATTGTCCATTCGCATTCCCAGTTTTGATAAGTTCTCTATAGCTCAAAAGATAGCTTGACATATTTGACGAGGCTCAAGGAACACTCGTCAAAATTTCTGAGGCTCAAGATATGCTAAGCAGTACGCTAACTTTTTCCAGGTTCCCAGCCTCAGTATGAAAAAAAAATTAGAGTTTAATGTAAATGTTTTACATGGTGGAAGAAATCAAAGACAGATCGGTACATTATGTTGCTATAACTGTGTTAAGGGCAAAGTTCAATTTTCAAGTATTTAAAAATTTGGATAAGTACATTGTGAGCACAGTTCTGAAATGCTTGCTTGTCCTTTACAGCAGCAATATCTTGTCCCCTAGGCCGTCCTTTAAAAAATGTCTGTTTCCGGCTATGCACCCGGTCCTATTTCACGATAAAAAAAAAGTTTTCCAACCGGCGGAAGCTCCAGAAACAAGATTTTTCTTCTTTTCCTTTTCATTTAATTTCCGCAAACTTTCATACCAGTCGCAACCTACAATCGTACTGGATGCTGCTTCACAGAACTCATTCATTGTGTCATTGCACTGCATTGGCATCTGATCATCCAATCACTCACTGATTGTGCGTACGAATTTGAACAGGACAAGCCGCAACGCTAACCCTGCGATTGTCATTCTGGTAAACAGCTTGGATTGTTTGTTCGTAATTGAGGTAAAGTTGTTGCTTTGTTTTCTCGTTCTGGTTTTAACTACCTAGGTCCACGTGTATCGATAGAATTTCTGACGTGCCAATCGAAGTCTGCCCTTGAAATTCTTAGGCTTACTCTGCTATTTGCGAAAAGGTCTATTAGAAAGGCCTTATTTTTACAAAAGGGCACTTCTTTGTCCTTGCTTTTGCACAAACGTTGACATTTTGTTCTCCCGCGATATCCTTAAAAGCTCTCCAGCTCCAGTTGAGCGAAATTGAGTATGTCTTTTTTATCTCATAAAATGCAAGGCTCTCCTATTTTTTGACTGATTCATGGCCAAGCCCATTCGATGCATTCATACATAAAAACGTTTTCTAGTTCGGGCCGTGTCTTGCGATGATGTTCAGAAACGTCCGCACGCAAATGTTTATCTCGCAAATTTTTTCCAAACACAATCTCTTGAGAAGGATGTCTGGATAAGTCTAATGTTCATTTTCTTTTAATTTTCACAGCCTCATTGCAACATTTCTTTCCTTTAGTGAAAATTATCGCCCGTATTTTTAGTGACTAACAAATTTGCGCAAGTTTATCCAAAGTTCGATCACTAGAACAGGAGACATCCAGCGTGGTAAGTTATGTCGAATTTGTATCCGTTCCACATTCTAAACCTCCGTTAACACGTGACATCCTTGTTTGCGCAATTTACAATGCTAGATATACTGTAAGGAGCTAAGTTTCTGCTGGTAAGTTCATCCGCAATGACTCGGCAACAATGGTGGACGCATTGCTTAGAGGTGGCGGAGGAAACAGTTGACTCAAGGCTCACGAAGATCTAGCTAAATGGCGCCCGGTGGCTATCGGTTTAAGAGAAGATAAAAGTGTACTGGCGTCAATCGCTAGTTGTTGCAGTAAAGCCCAATGTTTGACTGCAGCTACCATACCTCAAGTCAAGCGGGGAAAAAAGGTAAGGTTACATGCCGGTCCAAATTGTTAACCGAAAACGTTTTTCTTGCCGTCCGGTCCACTTTCATTTTTAACGACTGGGTAGCCGGAAACAGACATTTTTTTAAGGACGGCCCTACCATACGTCACAAATCCACAGGGAAACCAGCTTTCCATTTACATGAAAAGCATGGAAAATCATGCTGAGTGAGCGTATATAAGCAAATTTCTAGCCAAGTATCAGACAATCCCGTTCACATGTACCTTCCCAAGGTTATTTACGTCATATTAGGAGATTATGTACATGGATGTGGATATTTTGAGAGTGCAGATTTTTGGCACCGAAAAAGCAGGGGATCAAAAGCTGAGCATACCTTTCCTGTCTAGATTTTTGCACTAATCTGTGTTTAATACGAAAATTTAACTCTCTAACTTAAAGCACATGCCCTTGAAAGGCAAGTCCAGATGATCATCAACCAGGGAAGCACTTTGCAATTGGTCACCTTTCTCTCAACACGATTCAAAATTCATTTTTTGGCAATCGGGTCCGTCATGGAACCTCACGTATAGCTTGCCTTCCCTCCTTTTGCTGTCTAAAAAGATTTTTGTAGAAAAAAGTCATTTGCAGTTGACTAAAATTTTTTCTAAATTCTGAATGATACTGTACTGTACACATGCACAGATTTGGGTCATTTTGACAGTGCTCAAACAACAAAAATCTGCTGCTTATTTATTCAAATGAATGCACCAATATTGCAAAGAAACGCCATAGAAGGTACGTACTTCATGATAGGCACCACAGAATGGTCTTAGGAATCTCCAGAGGAGGATACAGCTAAAACTGACTGCTTTGCATGGTGTTTACCCTCCTTTACGATCCATCGAGATTATGCAGATGGTGGAATGCAAGAAGATAAAATTTCTGCTTTACTTTCTTCTTTGAGAGGACAACAACATACATTTCAATATTGTTAAGAGGTGTTGTACTAATTTTGAGACAGATGACGAAAAAAAACTGTAACGACACAAACCTTTATGCAGAGGAACTACATGTCACCAAACAAAATACTTTCTCAAATATGTTGTATGTGGCCTAGATAATGTCATGTCAATATAAAAATAAATTACATATAACCCTATTTCTAACATGAGAATGCAATTAAAACATACGTCCAGCAAGTTTAAATGTTACAAGAACCACTGTGCAATAGATACATAATATAATATGACATAAAGTTATTAACATTATAGTAAAAATACCCAGCAACGTTGAAGGCCGTTTTCATACCCTTAACTTTTGAACACTCATATTAAATCAGCAAACCTCACAAAATGATCAAAACAACAAAATTGCAATCATTTTCAGAAAACAAAGCCTTTTCTTGAAAGAACACAATCTTTACACATGCATGATACGCAGTGGATTTTGAAGTTGATATAGCATACGTTAAGTTTATTAATGATTTGCCAGGGAAACATCTACCACTAACATTAATTACCAAGGCTGTTTACTTGGAGGCTACAGTTGTTGTGACGACAACTAAGATGGTGAGACTTCTAGACACGTAACTTGAATAGTGTTTGAAAATACTTGATGATCATGTAAAATAGGCATTTCGATGAGTGACACTCATTATTAAGTGCACTCAGAACACAAGAGACATGATCATGATGATGATAAGTATCTAAAATGGTTGCAGGCCACAAATAAGAAATGCTATGAATACAGCACAGCTTGACATGCATCTAAAAATACGCAACCCCAACTATACAGTGCATTTAAAGGAATCTACAGAGCTTGCATTTTATATGTCTTGACATGATACAGCCATATGATTACCATCTTTAACAGTATGGACAACTATGTACAAGATTCTTCAGCTAGTAGGCCGGTGAATAGTAGCCATATATCATACATGTAGAATTTCGAAGTGGTAGAACATCCTGATTTCTGAAAAACAGACAGATAGTTGAAAAAATCATACAGGGAAATAACGAAAACATAATTAGTGGAAACAAACTTTAATATGCTGAGCTAAAAGTGAAAAACAGCCACATTTTCTAAAACAATAATGTTGTCTGAATAGAGAACAGCCAGGCAACAGAGCGACACTGACAGCAGCAGAAAAATAGAATGCTTTACGCATGAAGTTCCATACAGTCCACCGGTCACATGCAAAGTTTCAACTTAACTTTCAGGCACAAATCCAAATTAAATTGCATGCTGTAAGTACCACTCCTGCAGTTCCAGAACAGTAATTCTGCAACTTCCGGAGGACTGACTGCCAAAACTCTGCTAACATTAGCATACAAGTGCATCCAGGCAACAAGATTGATGATTCAGTATGTAGTTGAATGTCAAGGGTAAACAACTGGTTGCACACCATCTACTTCAAATGACTTAAATAGTTGTGCATTTGGCAATTGTTCACCGAGATCATACACATAAAAGAGGATTGATGAAATCACTAGTACGGAATTATCATCCATTAGTTAGAGACCATGCAGAACTTCATTGCTCAGTTAGATCAACAGCAGGCAATAAGAAACAAGTCACATAATTAGTGGACTCCCTCAACATTAATTGAGAATCTCTGCGTCAGATCAAAGAAGGGAATAACAAGCAAGCTATAAGATTTGCATCACAAAAACATAATGAAGAGTTCTTGAAACATTATGAAAAAACCCTAAAACAACTATTATTGACATAAATTGCCACTGACATGCTGAAGAACAACATATTCCAAAAATATAAAGCATGGGTCATAATAATAATATATGCTTTGTTTCCCCTAAGATCCACGCCACAAATGAAAAGATAAACCATTGTTGACACATTTGGAAAAAACATGGAAATAACCATTTTCTGGGGAAAATTGCCACCCGCAAGCCTAACAAGATTTTCCTCAGATACGGCACATGGCTCATAACATACGCAGAGAGGCCCCAATCAATCACACCAAAAATGAAATAGAACGGATGAACCGTTCATACGACATATTTGGAAAAAAAACCCTAATGACAACCAGTTTTTGATGCAAATTGCCACCCGTAAGCCCAACAAGATTGTCAGGAGACACGGTATCTAGTTCAAAACATGCGCAGAGTTACCCCTAATATTCAAACCAAAAATGTCAAGAATTGGATGAACAGTTTTTGACATTTCTGGAAAAAATCATGAAAAACACCATTTTTTAGCATAAATTGCCACCTGCAAGCCAAGCAAAACCTTCAGGAGACATGGCATCTGGTTAAAAACATGTGTAGAGTTGCCCGTAATATTCACGCCAAACATGACAAGAATCGGATGAAAAGTTTCTTATTTATTTGGAAAAAATCATGAAAAACACAATTTTTTTGGCGTAAATTGCCACCTGCAAGCCAAACGAGAATGTCCAGAGACATAGCAAATAGTTCATTATATGTGTACAGTTGCCCCAAATATTCACACCAAAAATAACAATAAACAGATTAACCATTCACGACATACATGGAAAAAACACTGAAAATCACCATTGGGGCATAAATTGCCACCAGCAAGCCGAAAAAAAATTTTGTCAAAATTCCGGCTCCATCATTTTTCCTCAATTACGGATTGTCACCTTCGCACCAAATTTCAGAAAAATTCAATAAGTGGCTATCCGGGAAAACGCGTTGATGACGGACGGAAGGATGGACAGACCTCATTTTATAGGACTCATCCGCTAAAGCGGGAGTCCAAAAATGTACTTTTGCAAAAGAATAAGCTTACGAGAGAAGACACATACAATTGCTTTCACAACATACACCATGTATGACAGAAACGTGATAGGAAAGTCATCACAGTTAAATGGAAAGAAGTTAAACATACACATAGAATGGGACTTAAAAAAGTTGTTTCCCCGTTGAAATAGCTACACCCCTTACTTCGATTCGCTTTGTAGTGCTAACAGCTGCTGTGAAACTTCATATTATCAGTTCAATAACTATGACCTGCTGATAGCTGTTTTTATTATTTAATCATATTCTCAAGCAAATAAGTGTAAAAAGAAAGCTACAAAAAATTCATCCCTGAACTCAAGTGACAAAAACTAATATCGACAGAAGATTGGAAACCATGCGACACGATGTATGGTCAATGTCGACAGAAAAATTGCAATGAAAGCTACAGGAATAAAAAAATGAGGTACTTTGTAATTAAAATGGCCCTTCTAGCCAGGAAACCAGCTCTAAGCAATTTAGAAAAGATTATGATATCCAAAGAAATCTAGGAGGCAGTGCAATTCATGAGGACCTGAACCAACAGGAAAGATGGAATTGGACTCATGACCCTGACTAAGCATTGCCTCCTTCCTGTGAAGTATAATCCATGTACTACAAAGACAATGTGAGTCAATCATGAAATGGAGCTGCATCTTGTTTTTTGCTGTTGCCAACGTGGTGCATGCAGACCGAATCCAGCGCTCAGCGCTTCAATTGGGCGCAAAAAAAAGAAAATAAAAAGCCTTCCTGGAAATATGATACTTAGGTCAAGGGAATTCGTTTGCACATCCTACAATTTTCATCCCTGCGGTAATACTTTTGGCGGGACTGGTAGAGCAATTTCCTCTACCATATTCAATTTTCGAAACTCAATTCAGATTGAGTTTTTCCCCTCCATTAAACAGTGAGGAAATATGCTTGGATAAAACACTACTTAACCAGGAATTCATCCAAGCACTTGGGCCTCGTTTCTCATGAGAACATTGATTTTTTTTAACATTTGTGATACACTATAGGTATGACATACAATAGTTAGTATATATGTTAAACATTATTTTTATTTGATATGTACATGTATCTGTATATTTATTTCACTTAGAGATTTTTTCGTGATTTCTTTATTTTTTGATGCATTTATTTATATGTATCTAGTAGTCTATTTTATTTATCATTATGTGTTTATTTATTGTTAACATGACTTAGAATTGCTCTAGTAGATCGTTACATATAGCATGGTTATGTCACCTTATTGCCCCAGAATGTCCATCTACTTAACCAGCTATCTTTGTCAGTGCTACTTCATGCAAGTCCAGGGACTTTTGAAGACGCAATTAGCAATTTCTCATCTGGAAGTAAGTTTTGACAGCAAGTGACTGTTTCAGTACAGTTGATGATGCTCCACAGCGGTGGAGCGAAATATCCAGCCTGCATGAAAAAATGTACATAGTCATCTTTGCAACTTCTCATTTCACGAGCATCACATTTAATTTCAGACAGACCTCAGTTATCTGCAAAGA